>JAECUM010043821.1:0-18126 GCA_016617855.1 Megalonaias nervosa
ACGGTAGAGACTTCATCATCATCGGTATTTGAATGTCTTGAAAAAGATCTGCATCCTAAACAGTATAGAAGTCTTCATCATCATCGGTATTTGAATGTCTTAAAAAAGACCTTCATCCTAAACGGTATAGACTCCATCATCATCGGTATTTGAATGTCTTAAAAAAGACCTGCATCCTAAAAGGTATAGACTTCATCATCATTGGTATTTGAATGTCTTAAAAGAGACCTGCATCCTAAACGGTATAGACTTCATCATCATCATCATCGGTATTTGAATGTCTTAAAAAAAGTCCTTCATTATAAACGCTATAGACTTGACCATCATCGGTATTTGAATGTCTTGAAAAAGACCTGCATCCTAAACGGTATAGACTTCATCATCATCATCGGTATTTGAATGTCTTAAAAAAGACCTGCATCCTAAACGGTATAGACTTCATTATCATCGGTATTTGAATGTCTTGAAAAAGAAATGCATCCTGAACGGTATAGACTTCATCATCATCGGTATTTGAATGTCTTAAATAAGACCTGCATCCTAAACAGTATATACTTCTTCATCATCATCGGTATTTGAATGTCTTCAAAAAAGACCTGCATGCTAAACGGTATAGACTTCATCATCATCAGTATTTGAATGTCTTCAAAATAGACCTGCATGCTAAACGGTATAGACTTCATCATCATCTGTATTTGAATGTCTTTAAAAATGACCTGCATCCAAGACGGTATAGCCTTCATCATCATCATCGGTATTTGAATGTCTTGAAAATGACCTGCATCCTAAACGGTATAGACTTCATCATCATCGGTATTTGAATGTCTTGAAGAAGAAATGCATCGTAAACGGTATAGACTTCATCATCATCATAGGTATTTGAATGTCTTAAAAATAGACCTGTATCGTAAACGGTATAGACTTCATCATCAGCATCGGTATTTGAATGTCTTAAAAAAGACCTGCATCCTAAACGGTATAGACTTCATCATCATCATAGGTATTTGAATGTCTTAAAAAATGACCTGCATCCTAAACGGTATAGACTTCATCATCATCAGTATTTATATGTCTTGAAAAAGACCTGTATCCTAAACGGTATAAACTTCATCATCATCATCGGTATTTGAATGTCTTAAAAAAGACCTGCATCCTAAACGGTATAGACTTCTTCATCATCATCGGTATTTGAATGTTTTAAAGAAGACCTGCATCCTAAACGGTATAGACATCACCATCATCGGTATTTGAATGTCTTAATAAAGACCTGCATCCTAAACGGTAGAGACTTCATCATCATCGGTATTTGAATGTCTTAAAAAAAGATTTGCATCCTAAACGGTATAAACTTCTTCATGATCATCGGTATTTGAATGTCTTGAAAACGACCTACATCCGAAACGGTACAGACTTCATCATCATCGGTATTTGAATGTCTTGAAAAAGAAATGCATCGTAAACGGTATAGACTTCATCATCGTCGCTATTTTAATATCTTAAAAAAGACCTGCATCCTATACGGTATAGACATCACCATCATCGGTATTTGAATGTCTTGAAAAAGACATGCGTCCTAAACGGTATAGACTTCATCATCATCGGTATTTGAATGTCTTAAAAAAAGACCTGCATCCTAAACGGTATAGACTTCTTCATCATCATCGGTATTTGAATGTCTTGAAAAAGACCTGCATCCTAAACGGTATAGACTTCATCACCATCATCGGTATTTGAATGTCTTCAAAAAGACCTGCATCCTAAACGGTACTGACTTCATCATCATCATCGGTATTTGAATGTCTTCAAAAAGACCTGCATCCTGAACGGTATAGACTTCATCATCATCGTCGGTATTTGAATGTCTTAAAAAAGACCTGCATCCTAAACGGTATAGACTTCTTCATCATCATCGGTATTTGAATGTCTTAAAAAAGACCTGCATCCCAAACGGAATAGACTTCTTCATCATCATCGGTATTTGAATGTCTTAAAAAAAGACCTTCATCATAAACGCTATAGACATGATCATCATCGGTATTTGAATGTCTTGAAAAGACCTGCATCCTAAACGGTATAGACTTCTTCATCATCATCGGTATTTGAATGTCTTAAAAAAGACCTGCATCCTAAACGGTATAGACTTCATCATCATCGGTATTTGAATGTCTTGAAAAAGAAACGCATCCTGAACGGTATAGACTTCATCATCATCGGTATTTGAATGTCTTAGAAAAGACCTGCATCCTAAACGGTATAGACTTCATCATCATCGGTATTTGAATGTCTTGAAAAAGAATCGCATCCTGAACGGTATAGACTTCATCATCATCGGTATTTGAATGTCTTAAAAAAAGACCTGCATGCTAAACGGTATAGACTTCATCATCATCAGTATTTGAATGTCTTAAAAAAAGACCTGCATGCTAAACGGTATAGACTTCATCATCATCGGTATTTGAATGTCTTGAAAAAGAATCGCATCCTGAACGGTATAGACTTCATCATCATCGGTATTTGAATGTCTTAAAAAAAGACCTGCATCCCAAACGGTATAGACTTCTTCATCATGATCGGTATTTGAATGTCTTGAAAAAGACCTGCATCCTAAACGGTATAGACTTCTTCATCGTCATCCTTATTTGAATGTCTTAAAAAAGACCTGCATCCTAAAAGGTATAGACATCTTCATCATCATCGGTATTTGAATGTCTTAAAAAAAGACCTGCATCCTAAACGGTATAAACTCATCATCATCATCGGTATTTGAATGTCTTAAAAAAGACCTGCATTCTAAACGTTATAGACCTCATCATCATCGGTATTTGAATGTCTTGAAAAAGACCTGCATCCTAAACGGTATAGACTTCTTGATCATCATCGGTATTTGAATGTCTTAAAAAAGACCTGCATCCTAAACGGTATAGACTTCATCATCATCATCGGTATTTGAATGTCTTGAAAAAAGACCTGCATCCTAAACGGTATAGTCATCATCATCATCATCATCGGTATTTGAATGTCTTAAAAAAGACCTGCATTCTAAACGTTATAGACCTCATCATCATCGGTATTTGAATGTCTTGAAAGAGACCTGCATCCTAAACGGTATGGACTTCTTCATCATCATCGGTATTTGAATGTCTTAAAAAAGACCTGCATCCTAAACGGTATAGACTTCATCATCATCATCGGTATTTGAATGTCTTAAAAAAGACCTGCATCCTAAACGGTATAGACTTCATCATCATCGGTATTTGAATGTCTTGAAAAAGAAATGCATCCTTAGCGGTATAGACTTCATCATCATCGGTATTTGAATGTCTTAAAAAAGACCTGCATCCTAAACGGTATAGACTTCTTCATCATCATCGGTATTTCAATGTATTAAAAAAGACCTGCATCCTAAACGGTATAGACATCATCATCATCAGTTTTTGAATGTCTTAAAAAAAGACCTGCATCCTAAACGGTATAGACTTCATCATCATCAGTATTTGATGGTCTTAAAAAAAGAGCTGCATCCTAAACGGTATAGACTTCATCATCATCGGTATTTGAATGTCTTGAAAAAGACCTGCATCCTAAACGGTATAGTCATCATTATCATCATCATCGGTATTTGAATGTCTTAAAAAAGACCTGCATCCTAAATGGTATAGACTTCATCATCATCGGTTTTTGAATGTCTTGAAAAAGACCTGCATCCTAAACGGTATAGACTTCTTCATCATCATCGGTATTTGAATGTCTTAAAAAAGACCTGCATCCTAAACGGTATATACTTCTTCATCATCATCGGTATTTGAATGTCGTAAAAAAAGACCTGCATACTGAACGGTATAGACTTCATCATCATCATCGGTATTTGAATGTCTTAAAAAAGAGCTGCATCCAAAACGGTGTAGACTTCATCATCATCGGTATTTGAATGATTTAAAAAAAGGCCTGCATTATAAACGGTTCAGACTTCATCTTCATGATCGGTATTTGAATGTCTGAAAAATGACCTGCATCCTAAAAGGTATAGACTTCATGATCATCGGTATTTGAATGTCTTAAAAAAGACCTGCATCCTAAACAGTGTAAACTTCATCATCATCATCGGTATTTGAATGTCTTGAAAAAGATCTGCATCCTAAACGGTAGAGTCTTCATCATCATCGGTATTTGAATGTCTTGAAAAAGATCTGCATCCTAAACAGTATAGAAGTCTTCATCATCATCGGTATTTGAATGTCTTAAAAAAGACCTGCATCCTAAACGGTATAGACTCCATCATCATCTGTATTTGAATGTCTTGAAAAAGACCTGCATCCTAAAAGGTATAGACTTCATCATCATCGGTATTTGAATGTCTTAAAAAAGACCTGCTTCCTAAACGGTATAGACTTCATCATCATCGGTATTTGAATGTCTTAAAAGAGACCTGCATCCTAAACGGTATAGACTTCATCATCATCATCATCGGTATTTGAATGTCTTAAAAAAAGTCCTTCATTATAAACGCTATAGACTTGACCATCATCGGTATTTGAATGTCTTGAAAAAGACCTGCATCCTAAACGGTATAGACTTCATCATCATCATCGGTATTTGAATGTCTTAAAAAAGACTGCATCCTAAACGGTATAGACTTCATTATCATCGGTATTTGAATGTCTTGAAAAAGAAATGCATCCTGAACGGTATAGAGTTCATCATCATCGGTATTTGAATGTCTTAAATAAGACCTGCATCCTAAAGAGTATATACTTCTTCATCATCATCGGTATTTGAATGTCTTCAAAAAAGACCTGCATGCTAAACGGTATAGACTTCATCATCATCAGTATTTGAATGTCTTCAAAAAAGACCTGCATGCTAAACGGTACAGACTTCATCATCATCAGTATTTGAATGTCTTAAAAAATGACCTGCATCCAAGACGGTATAGCCTTCATCATCATCATCGGTATTTGAATGTCTTGAAAATGACCTGCATCCTAAACGGTATAGACTTCATCATCATCGGTATTTGAATGTCTTGAAAAAGAAATGCATCGTAAACGGTATAGACCTCATCATCATCATAGGTATTTGAATGTCTTAAAAAAAAGACCTGCATCGTAAACGGTATAGACTTCATCATCATCATCGGTATTTGAATGTCTTAAAAAAGACCTGCATCCTAAACGGTATAGACTTCATCATCATGATAGGTATTTGAATGTCTTAAAAAATGACCTGCATCCTAAACGGTATAGACTTCATCATCATCAGTATTTATAGATCTTGAAAAAGACCTGCATCCTAAACGGTATAAACTTCATCATCATCATCGGTATTTGAATGTCTTAAAAAAGACCTGCATCCTAAACGGTATAGACTTCTTCATCATCATCGGTATTTGAATGTCTTAAAAAAGACCTTCATTCTAAACGGTATAAACCTCATCATCATCATCGGTATTTGAATGTTTTAAAGAAGACCTGCATCCTAAACGGTATAGACATCACCATCATCGGTATTTGAATGTCTTAATAAAGACCTGCATCCTAAACGGTAGAGACTTCATCATCATCGGTATTTGAATGTCTTAAAAAAAGATTTGCATCCTAAACGGTATAAACTTCTTCATGATCATCGGTATTTGAATGTCTTGAAAACGACCTACATCCGAAACGGTATAGACTTCATCATCATCGGTATTTGAATGTCTTGAAAAAGAAGTGCATCGTAAACGGTATAGACTTCATCATCGTCGCTATTTTAATATCTTAAAAAAGACCTGCATCCTATACGGTATAGACATCACCATCATCGGTATTTGAATGTCTTGAAAAAGACATGCGTCCTAAACGGTATAGACTTCATCATCATCGGTATTTGAATGTCTTAAAAAAAGACCTGCATCCTAAACGGTATAGACTTCTTCATCATCATCGGTATTTGAATGTCTTGAAAAAGACCTGCATCCTAAACGGAATGGACTTCATCACCATCATCGGTATTTGAATGTCTTCAAAAAGACCTGCATCCTAAACGGTACTGACTTCATCATCATCATCGGTATTTGAATGTCTTCAAAAAGACCTGCATCCTAAACGGTATAGCCTTCATCATCATCATCGGTATTTGAATGTCTTAAAAAAGACCTGCATCCTAAACGGTATAGACTTCATCATCATCGGTATTTGAATGTCTTAAAAAAGACCCGCATCCCAAACGGTATAGACTTCTTCATCATCATCGGTATTTGAATGTCTTAAAAAAAGACCTTCATCATAAACGCTATAGACTTGATCATCATCGGTATTTGAATGTCTTGAAAAGACCTGCATCCTAAACGGTATAGACTTCTTCATCATCATCGGTCTTTGAATGTCTTAAAAAAGACCTGCATCCTAAACGGTATAGACTTCATCATCATCGGTATTTGAATGTCTTGAAAAAGAAACGCATCCTGAACGGTATAGACTTCATCATCATCGGTATTTGAATGTCTTAGAAAAGACCTGCATCCTAAACGGTATAGACATCATCATCATCGGTATTTGAATGACTTGAAAAAGAATCGCATCCTGAACGGTATAGACTTCATCATCATCGGTATTTGAATGTCTTAAAAAAAGACCTGCATGCTAAACGGTATAGACTTCATCATCATCAGTATTTGAATGTCTTAAAAAAAGACCTGCATCCTAACGGTATAGACTTCATCATCATCAGTATTTGAATGTCTTAAAAAAAGACCTGCATCCTAGACGGTATAGACTTCTTCATCATGATCGGTATTTGAATGTCTTGAAAAAGACCTGCATCCTAAACGGTATAGACTTCTTCATCGTCATCGGTATTTGAATGTCTTAAAAAAGACCTGCATCCTAAAAGGTATAGACTTCTTCATCATCATCGGTATTTGAATGTCTTAAAAAAAGATCTGCATCCAAAACGGTATAAACTCATCATCATCATCGGTATTTGAATGTCTTAAAAAAGACCTGCATTCTAAACGTTATAGACCTCATCATCATCGGTATTTGAATGTCTTGAAAAAGACCTGCATCCTAAACGGTATAGACTTCTTGATCATCATCGGTATTTGAATGTCTTAAAAAAGACCTGCATCCTAAACGGTATAGACTTCATCATCATCATCGGTATTTCAATGTCTTAAAAAAGACCTGCATTCTAAACGTTATAGACCTCATCATCATCGGTATTTGAATGTCTTGAAAAAGAAATGCATCCTGAGCGGTATAGACTTCATCATCATCGGTATTTGAATGTCTTAAAAAAGACCTGCATCCTAAACGGTATAGTCATCATCATCATCATCATCGGTATTTGAATGTCTTAAAAAAGACCTGCATCCTAAACGGTATAGACTTCATCATCATCAGTTTTTGAATGTCTTAAAAAAAGACCTGCATCCTAAACGGTATAGACTTCATCATCATCAGTATTTGATGGTCTTAAAAAAAGACCTGCATCCTAAACGGCATGGACTTCATCATCATCGGTATTTGAATGTCTTGAAAAAGACCTGCATCCTAAACGGTATAGACTTCATCATCATCATCGGTATTTGAATGTCTTGAAAAAAGACCTGCATCCTAAACGGTATAGTCATCATCATCATCATCATCGGTATTTGAATGTCTTAAAAAAGACCTGCATCCTAAACGGTATAGACTTCATCATCATCGGTATTTGAATGTCTTGAGAAAGACCTGCATCCTAAACGGTATAGACTTCTTCATCATCATCGCTATTTGAATGTCTTAAAAAAGACCTGCATCCTAAACGGTATAAACTTCTTCATCATCATCGGTATTTGAATGTCTTAAAAAAGAGCTGCATCCTGAACGGTGTAGACTTCATCATGATCGGTATTTGAATGATTTAAAAAAAGGCCTGCATTATAAACGGTTCAGACTTCATCTTCATGATCGGTATTTGAATGTCTGAAAAATGACCTGCATCCTAAAAGGTATAGACTTCATGATCATCGGTATTTGAATGTCTTAAAAAAGACCTGTATCCTAAACAGTGTAAACTTCATCATCATCATCGGTATTTGAATGTCTTAAAAAAGACCTGCATCCTAAACGGTATAGACTCCATCATCATCGGTATTTGAATGTCTTGAAAAAGACCTGCATCCTAAAAGGTATAGACTTCATCATCATCGGTATTTGAATGTCTTAAAAAAGACCTGCTTCCTAAACGGTATAGACTTCATCATCATCGGTATTTGAATGTCTTTAAAGAGACCTGCATCCTAAACGGTATAGACTTCATCATCATCATCATCGGTATTTGAATGCCTTAAAAAAAGTCCTTCATTATAAACGCTATAGACTTGACCATCATCGGTATTTGAATGTCTTGAAAAAGACCTGCATCCTAAACGGTATAGACTTCATCATCATCATCGGTATTTGAATGTCTTAAAAAAGACTGCATCCTAAACGGTATAGACTTCATTATCATCGGTATTTGAATGTCTTGAAAAAGAAATGCATCCTGAACGGTATAGAGTTCATCATCATCGGTATTTGAATGTCTTAAATAAGACCTGCATCCTAAAGAGTATATACTTCTTCATCATCATCGGTATTTGAATGTCTTCAAAAAAGACCTGCATGCTAAACGGTATAGACTTCATCATCATCAGTATTTGAATGTCTTCAAAAAAGACCTGCATGCTAAACGGTACAGACTTCATCATCATCAGTATTTGAATGTCTTAAAAAATGACCTGCATCCAGGACGGTATAGCCTTCATCATCATCATCGGTATTTGAATGTCTTGAAAATGACCTGCACCCTAAACGGTATAGACTTCATCATCATCGGTATTTGAATGTCTTGAAAAAGACCTGCATCCTAAACGATATAGTCTCATCATCATCATCATTATTTGAATGTCTTGAAAAAGATCTGCATTCTTAACGGTATAGACTTCATCATCATCATCGGTATTTGAATGTCTTAAAAGAGACCTGCATCCTAAACGGTATAGACTTCATCATCATCATAGGTATTTGAATGTCTTAAAAAAAGACCTGCATCCTAAACGGTATAGACTTCATCATCATCAGTATTTATATGTCTTGAAAAAGACCTGTATCCTAAACGGTATAAACTTCATCATCATCATCGGTATTTGAATGTCTTAAAAAAGACCTGCATCCTAAACGGTATAGACTTCTTCATCATCATCGGTATTTGAATGTCTTAAAAAAGACCTTCATTCTAAACGGTATAAACCTCATCATCATCATCGGTATTTGAATGTTTTAAAGAAGACCTGCATCCTAAACGGTATAGACATCACCATCATCGGTATTTGAATGTCTTAATAAAGACCTGCATCCTAAACGGTAGAGACTTCATCATCATCGGTATTTGAATGTCTTAAAAAAAGATTTGCATCCTAAACGGTATAAACTTCTTCATGATCATCGGTATTTGAATGTCTTGAAAACGACCTACATCCGAAACGGTATAGACTTCATCATCATCGGTATTTGAATGTCTTGAAAAAGAAATGCATCGTAAACGGTATAGACTTCATCATCATCATAGGTATTTGAATGTTTTAAAAAAAGAAATGCATCGTAAACGGTATAGACTTCATCATCATCATCGGTATTTGAATGTCTTCAAAAAGACCTGCATCCTAAACGGTATAGATTTCATCATCATCATAGGTATTTGAATGTCTTAAAAAATGACCTGCATCCTAAACGGTATAGACTTCATCATCATCAGTATTTATATGTCTTGAAAAAGACCTGTATCCTAAACGGTATAAACTTCATCATCATCATCGGTATTTGAATGTCTTAAAAAAGACCTGCATCCTAAACGGTATAGACTTCTTCATCATCATCGGTATTTGAATGTCTTAAAAAAGACCTTCATTCTAAACGGTATAAACCTCATCATCATCATCGGTATTTGAATGTTTTAAAGAAGACCTGCATCCTAAACGGTATAGACATCACCATCATCGGTATTTGAATGTCTTAATAAAGACCTGCATCCTAAACGGTATAGACTTCATCATCATCGGTATTTGAATGTCTTAAAAAAAGATTTGCATCCTAAACGGTATAAACTTCTTCATGATCATCGGTATTTGAATGTCTTGAAAACGACCTACATCCGAAACGGTACAGACTTCATCATCATCGGTATTTGAATGTCTTGAAAAAGAAATGCATCGTAAACGGTATAGACTTCATCATCGTCGCTATTTTAATATCTTAAAAAAGACCTGCATCCTATACGGTATAGACATCACCATCATCGGTATTTGAATGTCTTGAAAAAGACATGCGTCCTAAACGGTATAGACTTCATCATCATCGGTATTTGAATGTCTTAAAAAAAGACCTGCATCCTAAACGGTATAGACTTCTTCATCATCATCGGTATTTGAATGTCTTGAAAAAGACCTGCATCCTAAACGGTATAGACTTCATCACCATCATCGGTATTTGAATGTCTTCAAAAAGACCTGCATCCTAAACGGTACTGACTTCATCATCATCATCGGTATTTGAATGTCTTCAAAAAGACCTGCATCCTAAACGGTATAGACTTCATCATCATCATCGGTATTTGAATGTCTTAAAACTGACCTGCATCCTAAACGGTATAGACTTCTTCATCATCATCGGTATTTGAATGTCTTAAAAAAAGACCTTCATCATAAACGCTATAGACTTGATCATCATCGGTATTTGAATGTCTTGAAAAGAACAGCATCCTAAACGGTATAGACTTCTTCATCATCATCGGTATTTGAATGTCTTAAAAAAGACCTGCATCCTAAACGGTGTAGACTTCATCATCATCGGTATTTGAATGTCTTGAAAAAGAAACGCATCCTGAGCGGTATAGACTTCATCATCATCGGTATTTGAATGTCTTGAAAAAAGACCTGCATGCTAAACGGTATAGACTTCATCATCATCAGTATTTGAATGTCTTAAAAAAAGACCTGCATGCTAAACGGTATAGACTTCATCATCATCAGTATTTGAATGTCTTAAAAAAAGACCTGCAGCCTAGACGGTATAGACTTCTTCATCATGACCGGTATTTGAATGTCTTGAAAAAGACCTGCATCCTAAACGGTATAGACTTCTTCATCGTCATCGGTATTTGAATGTCTTAAAAAAGACCTGCATCCTAAAAGGTATAGACTTCTTCATCATCATCGGTATTTGAATGTCTTAAAAAAAGACCTGCATCCTAAACGGTATAAACTCATCATCATCATCGGTATTTGAATGTCTTAAAAAAGACCTGCATTCTAAACGTTCTAGACCTCATCATCATCGGTATTTGAATGTCTTGAAAAAGACCTGCATCCTAAACGGTATAGACTTCTTCATGATCATCGGTATTTGAATGTCTTAAAAAAGATTTGCATCCTAAACGGTATAGACTTCATCATCATTTTCGGTATTTGAATGTCTTAAAAAAGACCTGCATCCTAAACGGTATAGACTTCATCATCATCGGAATTTGAATGTCTTGAAAAAGTAATGCATCCTGAGCGGTATAGACTTCATCATCATCGGTATTTGAATGTCTTAAAAAAGACCTGCATCCTAAACGGTAAAGACTTCATCATCATCAGTTTTTGAATGTCTTAAAAAAAGACCTGCATCCTAAACGGTATAGACTTCATCATCATCAGTATTTGATGGTCTTAAAAAAAGACCTCCATCCTAAACGGCATAGACTTCATCATCATCGGTATTTGAATGTCTTGAAAAAGACCTGCATCCTAAACGGTATAGACTTCATCATCATCATCGGTATTTGAATGTCTTGAAAAAAGACCTGCATCCTAAACGGTATAGTCATCATCATCATCATCATCGGTATTTGAATGTCTTAAAAAAGACCTGCATCCTAAAAGGTATAGACTTCATCATCATCGGTATTTGATTGTCTTGAGAGAGACCTGCATCCTAAACGGTATATACTTCTTCATCATCATCGGTATTTGAATGTCGTAAAAAAAGACCTGCATACTGAACGGTATAGACTTCATCATCATCATCGGTATTTGAATGTCTTAAAAAAGAGCTGCATCCTAAACGGTGTAGACTTCATCATCATCGGTATTTGAATGATTTAAAAAAAGGCCTCCATTACAAACGGTTCAGACTTCATCTTCATGATCGGTATTTGAATGTCTGAAAAATGACCTGCATCCTAAAAGGTATAGACTTCATGATCATCGGTATTTGAATGTCTTAAAAAAAAAATCTCCATCATAAACGGTATTGACTTCATCATCAGCATCGGTATTTGAATGTCTTGAAAAAGACCTGCATCCTAAACGGTATACACTTGTTCATCATCATCGGTATTTGAATGTCTTAAAAAAGTCCTGCATCCTAAACGGTATAAACTTCATCATCATCATCGGTATTTGAATGTCTTAAAAAAAACCTGCATCCTAAACGGTATAGATTTCATCATCATCGGTATTTGAATCTCTTAAAAAAAGACCTACATCCTAAACGGTATAAACTTCATCATCATCATCGGTATTTGAATGTCTTAAAAAAGACCTTCATCCTAAACGGTATCCACTTCTTCATCATCATCGGTATCTGAATGTCTTAAACAAAAAACCTGCATCCTAAACGGTATAGAGTTCATCATCATCTTTATTTGAATGTCTTAAAAAAGACCTGCATCCTAAACGGTATATACTTCTTCATCATCATCGGTATTTGACTGTCTTAAAAAAGACCTGCATCCTAAACGGTATAGACTTCATCATCATCATCGGTATTTGAATCTCTTGAAAAAGACTTCCATTCTAAACGGTATAGACTTCATCATCATCATCGGTATTTGAATGTCTTAAAAAAGACCTGCATCCTAAACGGTATAGACTTCATCATCATCATCATCGGTATTTGAATGTGTTAAAAAAGACCTGCATCCTAAACGGTATAGACTTCATCATCATCGGTATTTGAATGTCTTGAAAAAGACCTGTATCCTGATCGGTATAGACATCATCAACATCGGAATTTGAATGTCTTAAAAAAGACCTGCATCCTAAACGGTATATACTTCTTCATCATCATCGGTATTTGAATGCCTTAAAAAAGACCTGCATCCTAAACGGTATAGACTTCATCATCATCGGTATTTGAATGTCTTAAAAAAGATCTGCATCCTAAACGGTATAGACTTCATCATCATCGGTATTTGAATGTCTTAAAAAAAAAATTTGCATCCTAAACGGTATAGACATCTTCATCATCGATATTTGAATATCTTGAAACAAGACCTGCATGCTAAACGGTATAATCATCATCATCATCATCGGTATTTGAATGTCTTAAAAAAGACCTGCATCCTAAACGGTGTAGACTTCATCATCATCGGTATTTCAATGTCTTGAAAGAGACCTGCATCCTAAACGGTATAAACTTCATCATCATCATCGGTATTTGAATGTCTTAAAAAAGACCTGCATCCTAAACTGTATAGACTTGTTCATCATCATCGGTATTTCAATGTCTTAAAAAAAGACCTCCATTCTAAACGGTATACACTTCATCATCATCATCGGTATTTGAATGTCTTAAAAAAGACCTGCATCCTAAACGGTAGAGACTTCATCATCATCGGTATTTGAATGTCTTGATAAAGACCTGCATACTAAACGGTATAGACTTCTTCATCATCATCGGTATTTGAATGTATTTAAAAAAACCTGCCTCCTAAACGGTATAGACTTCTTCATCATCATCAGTATTTGAATGTCTTAGAAAAGACCTGCATCCTAAACGGTATAGACTTCTTCATCATCATCGGTATTTGAATGTCTGAAACAAAAAACCTGCATCCTAAACGGTATAGAGTTCATCATCATCGGTATTTGAATGTCTTAAAAAAGACCTGCTTCCAAAACGGTACAGACTTCATCATCATCATCGCTATTACAATTTCTTAAAAAAGACCTGCATCCTAAACGGTATAAACTTCATCATCATCATCGGTATTTGAATGTCTGAAAAAAGACCTGCATCCTAAACGTATAGACCTCTTCATGATCGGTATTTGAATGTCTTAAAAAAATACCTGCATCCTAAACGGTATAGACTTCATCATCATCGGCATTTGAATGTCTTGAAAAAGACCTGCATCCTAAAGGGTATATACTTCATCATCATCATCCGGATTTGAATGTCTTGAAAAAGACCTGCATCCTAAACGGTATAAACTTCATCATCATAATCGGAATTTGAATGTCTTAAAGAAGACCTGCATCCGAAACTGTATAGACTTCATCATCATCGGTATTTGAATGTCTTGAAAAAGACCTGCATCCTAAACGGTATAGACTTCATCATCATCATCGGTATTTGAATGTCTTAAAAAAGACCTGCACCCTAATCGGTATAAACTTCATCATCATCATCGGCATTTGAATGTCTTAAAAAAGACCTGCATCCTAAACGGTATAGATTTCACAATCATCGGTATTTGAATCTCTTAAAAAAAGACCTACATCCTAAACGGTATAGACTTCTTCATCATCATCGGTATTTGAATGTCTTAAAAAAGACCTGCATCCTAAACGGTATACACTTCTTCATCATAATCGGTATTTGAATGTCTTAAAAATGACCTGCATCCTAAACGGTATAGACTTCATCAACATCGGTATTTGAATGTCTTGAAAATGTCCTGCATCCTAAACGGTATAGACTTCATCATCATCGGTATTTGAATGTCTTAAAAAAGACCTGCATCCTAAACGGTATAGACTTCATCATCATCATCATCGGTATTTGAATGTCTTAAAAAAGACCTGCATCCTAAACGGTATAGACTTCATCATCATCGGTACTTGAATGTCTTGAAAAAGACCTGCATCCTGAGCGGTATAGACTTCATCATCATCGGAATTTGAATGTCTTAAAAAAGACCTGCATCCTAAACGTTTTATACTTCTTCGTCATCATCGGTTTTTGAATGCCTTAAAAAAGACCTGCATCCTATACGGTATAGACTTCATCATCATCGGTATTTGAATGTCTTAAAAAAGATCTGCATCCTAAACGGTATAAACTTCATCATCATCATCGGTATTTGAATCTCTTAAAAAAGACCTGCATCCTAAACGGTATAGACTTCTTCATCATCATCGGTATTTGAATGTCTTAAAAAAAGACCTTCATTCTAAACGGTATAGACTTCATCATCATCATCTTTATTTGAATGTCTTAAAAAAGAGCTGCATCCTAAACGGTATAGACTTCATCATCATCGGTATTTGAATGTCTTGAAAAAGACCTGCATCCTAAACGGTATGGACTTCTTCATCATCATCGGTATTTGAATGTCTTAAAAAAAGACCTGCATCCTAAACGGTATAGACTTCATCATCATCGGTATTTCAATGTCTTAAATTAGACCTGCATCCTAAACGGTATAGATTTCTTCATCATCGCTATTACAATTTCTTAAAAAAGACCTGCATCCTAAACGGTATAAACTTCATCATCATCATCGGTATTTGAATGTCTGAAGAAAGACCTGCATTCTAAACGTATAGACTTCTTCATGATCGGTATTTGAATGTCTTAAAAAAAGACCTGCATCCTAAACGGTATAGTCTTCATCATCATCGGTATTTGAATGTCTTGAAAAAGACATGCATCCGAAAGGGTATATACTTCATCATCATCATCCGGATTTGAATGTCTTGAAGAAGACCTGCATCCTAAACGGTATAAACTTCATCATCATCATCGGAATTTGAATGTCTTAAAAAAGACCTGCATCCTAAACTGTATAGACTTCATCATCATCGGTATTTGAATGTCTTGAAAAAGACCTGCATCCTAAACGGTATAGACTTCATCATCATCATCGGTATTTGAATGTCTTATAAAAGACCTGCACCCTAATCGGTATAAACTTCATCATCATCATCGGCATTTGAATGTCTTAAAAAAGACCTCCATCCTAAACGGTATAGACTTCATCATCATCATCGTCATTTCAATGTCTTAAAAAAAGACCTGCATCGTAAACGTTAGAGACTTCATCATCATCATCGGTATTTGAATGTCTTAAAAAAGACCTGCATCCTAAACGGTCTAGACTTCATCATCATCGGTATTTGAATGTGTTAAAAAAGACCTGCATCCTAAACGGTATAAACTTCATCATCATCATCGGTATTTGAATGTGTTAAAAAAGACCTGCATCCTAAACGGTATGCATTTCATCATCATCATCGGTATTTGAATGTCTTAAAAAAAGACCTGCATCATAAACGCTATAGACTTCATCATCATCGGTATTTGAATGTCTTAAAAAAGACCTGCATCCTAAACGGTATAGACTTCTTCATCATCATCCGTATTTGAATGTCTTAAAAAAGACCTGCATCCTAAACGGTATAGACTTCTTCATCATCATCGGTATTTGAATGTCTTAGAAAAAAGACCTGCATCCTAAACGGTATAGAGTTCATCATCATCGGTATTTGAATGTCTTAAAAAAGACCTGCATCCTAAACGGTATAGACTTCATCATCATCGGTATTTGAATGTCTTGAAAAAGACCTGCATCCTAAACGGTATAGACTTCATCATCACCGGTATTTGAATGTGTTAAGAAAGACCTGCATCCTAAACGGTATAGACTTCATCATCATCGGTATTTGAATGTCTTAAATTAGACCTGCATCCTAAACGGTATAGATTTCTTCATCATCATCAGTATTTGAATGTCTTAAAAAAGACCTTCATCGTAAACGGTATAGACTTCTTCATCATCGGTATTTGAATGTCTTAAAAAAGACCTGCATCCTAAACGGTATAGACTTCATCATCATCGGTATTTGAATGTCTTGAAAAAGACATGCATCCTAAACGGTATTGACTTCATCATCATCATCGGGATTAGAATGTCTTGAAAAAGACCTGCATCCTAAACGGTATACACTTCTTCATCATCATCGGTATTTGAATGTCTTAAAAAAGACCTGCATCCTAAACGGTATAGACTTCATCATCATCGGTATTTGAATGTCTTAAAAAAAGACCTGCATCCTAAACGGTATAGACTTCATCATCATCATCGGTATTTGAATCTCTTAAAAAAGACCTGCATCCTTAACGGTATAGACTTCCTCATCATCATCGGTATTTGAATGTCTTAAAAAAGACCTGCATCCTAAACGGTATAGACTTCTCCATCATCATCGGTATTTGAATGTCTTGAAAAAGACCTGCATCCTAAACGGTATAGACTTCATCATCATCATCGGTATTTGAATGTCTTGAAAAAGACCTGCATCCTAAACGGTATATACTTCTTCATCATCATCGGTATTTGAATGTCTTAAAAAAGACCTGCATCCTAAACGGTATAGACTTCATCATCATCATCGGTATTTGAATCTCTTGAAAAAGACTTCCATTCTAAACGGTATAGACTTCATCATCATCATCGGTATTTGAATGTCTTAAAAAAGACCTGCATCCTAAACGGTATAGACTTCATCATCATCATCATCGGTATTTGAATGTCTTAGAAAAGACCTGCATCCTAAACGGTATAGACTTCATCATCATCGGTATTTGAATGTCTTGAAAAAGACCTGTATCCTGATCGGTATAGACTTCATCAACATCGGAATTTGAATGTCTTAAAAAAGACCTGCATCCTAAACGGTATATACTTCTTCATTATCATCGGTATTTGAATGCCTTAAAAAAAACCTGCATCCTAAACGGTATAGACTTCATCATCATCGGTATTTGAATGTCTTAAAAAAGATCGGCATCCTAAACGGTATAGACTTCATCATCATCGGTATTTGAATGTCTTAAAAAAAAATTTGCATCCTAAACGGTATAGACATCTTCATCATCGGTATTTGAATATCTTGAAACAAGACCTGCATGCTAAACGGTATAATCATCAACATCATCATCGGTATTTGAATGTCTTAAAAAAGACCTGCATCCTAAACGGTGTAGACTTCATCATCATCGGTATTTCAATGTCTTGAAAGAGACCTGCATCCTAAACGGTATAAACTTCATCATCATCATCGGTATTTGAATG
>JAECUM010043822.1:0-13002 GCA_016617855.1 Megalonaias nervosa
TACTTTTGTTCTGTTTTTTTTTTTTTTTTTGTTCTTGCTCGCTTTGACCGGAGTCGTTTCTATTACTGTGTGTTGTGTATTATAGTATCTATAACTTAACTTTGATCAAACGTCAACCCATTTTCTAGTGTCATGTTCAGTGAAATACT
The DNA here is from genome assembly GCA_016617855.1 of Megalonaias nervosa. Taxonomy (NCBI): domain Eukaryota; kingdom Metazoa; phylum Mollusca; class Bivalvia; order Unionida; family Unionidae; genus Megalonaias; species Megalonaias nervosa. The sequence goes on from JAECUM010043822.1 coordinate 150, forward strand.
TCTTCATTCTAGTCTTCTGAGTTAGATTAAACCTTTCCAATATACAGGTTTTTGTCTGAGTAAAATACTGAGTGTTTTTTTTTCCAAGAAATCCTTATCTTGTTTACCACTCTTTCCCTTCATCAAAATTCATCTTTCTATCCTTAATATCTTTGAAAATATATTTGTTATATTTGAAAACGTCCTTTATATCATCTTTCTTTTCGTTTTCTCCTTTCTTAGCCAATTCGTATTTTGAAAAGATATGTATCACTGTCAAAATGTATTTGTATCCGTTGTCTTAGTCTTCATATGTTTGCATGTAAACGATATCTTCTTGCTACTGATCATGGGGGTGACATACGTATAAGGAAACATGTTCACACTTTCATTCTTTCAAATATAAGTAGATTATTTAGTTTAGCCACTACTTCAATTCACCATATCTCATATCCTTTCGTCTTGTTGAATTAGCATCCACAATTGATTTATATTTATATATACAAATTGTACTATCAGGATCGTAGTAACGGTGTCTCAATTACTGTACTATGTTCAGTCATTTAAAACAGTAGGAAAAGATTCGGCGAATATATTACGTTTAAAAATTGTCTTTTGGCGTTATAAAAAGAAACAACCAGACATCACTCACAGAAGGACTGTTATTTCAACAGCTTGCATCGTTTCTTCAATTCGTTTTCAAAAATATGTACGCTTTCAGATTTATGTCAAATGTTGTCAATCTTTTGGTTTATTTGTTGATTCGAAACAGTCACTTCATATACTGAGCTACCATGTACTCCTTTTATTCAAAAAGTTGTTTTCAATTAATTATATCTCTGTAGTTTTGATCGTTTTAGAAAGACCTGACAAAGTTTGTTAAACATTTAAATTGTACTGCAAATTTAACTTAATACTACATATACACTCAATTTAAAACTATAACTGCTTTATGTTGTGTATACTTTATAACAATCTTGCTAATATGATTGATGGCGTTTATCTCTATGTTATCATCATTAAATGTGATCTGTTAATCTTCATTCTTTCTAAAACATTGCAGACTATCATTCTGGATACTAGAAATCAACAAATGAAATCTTCAGTCTCTTGTATGTTATTTTGTAACACAGTCATATGTGACCACACATCAATTCCATTACGAACGTCTGATAAACCAATACACGTTATCTCTTCGTGCTTAAATAGTTGCTTTAATGTTACGCTTATGAGATATCACTTCTCTAAAACTTGAATCTATTTTTGTAGATTTAGTATATATTGTGCGATGGCTTTTCATCATGATTATAGGTTATGTGTATCTATATTGTGCGAGTAACCTTGGTCAGTAATTGAGTTTAAGGCCTACCTGACTACTTACATCTTTTTTTAATTATTTATAAACAGCATGCTACATACATATTTTTCTATGATTTTAGATTATGCATATAGATCTTGAGTTAAAGGTCTAGCTTTTTTCTGAAATCAAGAATATCCTATAGCAAGTTGTTCACGATTTTGATGGGAAAATGACCCTCGTCCTGGTTCTGGTCTATGTCTTAGCTTTTTATATAATCGTTATTTAGTTAAGAATTACAAATTCCTATCTTAACAAAATAGAGGAATCAATTTTAATTGTGTTTCAGTTGAGAAGATGAATTTTAATTGTGTTTCAGTTGAGAGGATGTAATTATTTAAATTATTCATTGGAATTACAGTGTTCTTTGACTCTAAGACTAAATTAATATCTTGGGATTATTATGAATTCATTCAAGGATATATTGGATTATATCATTGTGATGCATCAGGACTGTTAGCAAATTGCCACATTCTAGGTTATTAGTACATCAGCACATTCAGTAAGTTCTTTAAGTTTTCACTTTGTATTCGAGGGATATAAATTCTTTGTTGAATTTTACAAAACTTATTGCTTTTCGCTCTTTTCTGTTACTTAGCTCAAGAAGATAGAGTCGTAACACTATAACAATAGTTTTGTGCTATTACTTATATTGATTAAAATAAATCATTTTCTTTTGTTTATGCTGATTAAACAAAAGCAAAACGAGAAAATTAACAGAAAATAAAAAATAACAAAATGCAACAAACAACAAAGCAATCAATAGCTCGATAGTATCGGTCTTGAGTAAATTTTTCAAGTGTTTCAGACAATCGATCGCTATGCATTTGCAACTTTTACAGGTGTTTGAGAAATCTGATTACGAAGAGCGGACAAAGTCTGGTAGCCTTGATTTTATGCAAGTGAGTTTTTAAAACACTCTACAATTGGATTCTTTTAATACGTATTTCAGAACCTGCCACATTGACAATATTTTTCCTCCCATTCCAGATTGAAATAGTTCTACAATAAGCCATTCATTAAAAGAAACAAACTCTTTTGAACATCGTCAAAAGCACAATATATCCTTTGGACGCACGCACGCACACACGTACATACGTGCGTATGTATGTATGTATGTATGTATGTATGTATGTATGTATGCATGTATGTATGCAATCATATTTTTATAGCAATCGTAACTCGTCCTCTATCATTTGTTTAATAATATACATGATCATAGGTGAGAGCAGACTGGTTCTCGCTGATCTTTTTTTTTTATTTTTCTTTCTTCTTTTCTAATTATTTAGGTCTACATTCGATATTATAATTCATAATCCATCACTGTATTGTTATTGGGCTGGAGACAAAATAACAAAAATGGAAACCAAAATAAAAGCTAAATATAGATTTTAAAAAGCCATTTATTCGTTTGTATACTGAAAATATCTGCTTCAGAACAGACAGTCACGCTATCTTCTGTTTGCTTTATACCATTGGCATGTTTCTGTTCAGTGACGCAGTAACACAAATGTGCACGACAATGATTTGTCAAAGACAATTGAGCCTTCATTTCAGATAATATTAAAAGGATATAATCTGTTAAATCTCCAAAATCTACAAAGAAACACGTTTTCTTGCAATGAAAATGTAAAGGAAAATCTAGAAAGTAAAATCCACAACAAGTGAACATTGTGCACGTGCTTAGAACGCAGTACGAGTGCCCTTAATACCCGGTTTGTTTATTACGTCAGCACCAGCTCCATAGTGATATTTACATCTAGGTGGCGTTAAATATCATCCCAGTCTTCCTCTTTTTCAGAACGGCGGTGAGAAGTTCTGTAAAGAATGTATCCACCCCATCACCTGTAGCGGCTGAAGTTTCATAATAACTGAAAAATGACAAGAGGATAAACAATGACCACACATTATGTTTTTAGAAGAAGAAAAAAAACAAAAAACATTTCTAACTTCTATCCTTATTATTGGAAGGCAGTGGAACCTACAGGAAATTAATAAGAAAATCGAGGCCCATATGGGACTGAGATCGTTGACTTGACGGATATCTGCATAACAGCCAAATGTAAGAGCAGTTGATATGTAGGTCAGTTTGTGCTTTCTGTAGAAATTTATTGCATATCTCATGATTACAATTGTTTCACGGTTTTACTAGTGTTTGTCGTGTCATCCATATCTGACGGCATATCAGCATAATTTGTTTAATATTTAGCATCCAATAAGCCTATTGTTCAAGACAATTTTGTACAAACAATTTGCTTAAACGATTTTTTCATTTTTGTAACAGTGGCCGTATTTTGATTCAGAATCATTTGTGCAAAGATGAAAACCTTTTAAGCTCCTGTGCTTTCTGACACATTGACTTGATTTGTTTTGATCGATTTTCGAAATATATCTCGTTTCAAGGTTTTCTGTTAATTTTTCAGCAACGGCTGACATATGTAATGGGCGATTGGCATCATTTTGTTCAAATTGCAAAGCCCTTAATGTTAAAATTGTTCTGTGTGGAAAATGTTAAAATTTATCAATATGTTTTGGTTCAAAATATGTTATGAACAGCAATTGTTCACGGCTGATGCCTGACAATTACATACAGTACGGCCATGTAATCTAAACATTAAGAAGATTAACAATGAACTATTGACCTGTAAAAAAAAATAAAAAAAAATAGCCGCACTTTTGGATTGTCCTTCCGCATATATGGAACATCCAGTATAATGAAAAATCCGCAAGCAAAATATATTTCTTTATTTCTTGCATAATTTATCTCAAATGATTGAGATGGTACAGCGGGCAGTCATCTCCCAACGTACAAGAACATTCTGACGTACGTATGTTATGATTATGAAAGAAGAGCTAGTCTTGGAATGGGAATGGAGTGGGTTGGGAGACAATATAACAGACCTATGAAAAGAAAACGGGGGGGGGGAGACGATACAAAACTTGTCTGGAACGAAAAGTTTCATAAAGAGGTTCATTATGTAAAAAACTATATTTCTCAAGCAGCTAAGTTACATTTTAACATGTATTTCTTGCACATCGGAAAGGAATAAAAACAATAAAAGTCAAAAGCAAGACCGATAGCAGATTTAATATTTATTGTTACGATAGGGAAACACAAAAATGTTGAAATTTTGGGCGGTCTCCGCTGAAAGGATAGGACAGCATATGGAAGATGTGTATTTAAGGAAGTTATTTGTTGTTGGGTATGTGTGTGTTCGTATGTTTGTGTGTGCGTGAACATTGTGGATTGTATCCTACTCTCCTCTCAGCAACAAGAAACACAGAGGAGAAACTAGTATCACGTAGTAAATCAATATACCTCATTTTCTGCTGCAGAGCCCATTTTTTTCCATCACCTGTTGGAATTATCCTTTTCCCAGATTTTCCATCAACCTAGAAGAAATCATATATAAAAGAATTACAAAAGAATTATATTAAGGAGAATCCAAACTCGGCATGACCTTACACGATGAATTATTTCAGAAGAAAGTTGTATGTGAGCAAAAGTGTACCTTAAATTAATTCATGACGTCATGAGATGTGATTGCATTTGTGTAATTATGGACAAATAAGACATGGATTTTTAAGCTTTGTAAGCGAAATAGTCATGTGATAAGTTTTCTTATCCTTGGAAAAAATCATTTTATATTGCGATTTTTGAGCAAAATGGACAACAATCGATGGGTTTGGATTTATATTTCAATTATTCGAGACTATGCAGAGCTCAAGACATTCGATATTGAAACTGGCACATAAAATGTGCATGTATGTGAGTGGGGAAGATATCTGCAAAACAAAAATTGTTTCATCAGATACGCTACTTTTATCTGATCGAATTTCATAATAGCCAGCAAATATTACCTTACGTTATTTAAGAGTTAATCCCCCTTGTAATGTGTCTGCCTGACCAGGAAGACCAATTAATTTGTCATTTTATCGGATATTTGTTTCATTAGAATTAAATCATTCATAACTAAATGTTCAAAGATTAAAATGCACTAAAGTAGAAAAGGAACCTTATTTGCGACTAGAACAAGTTCCGGATTGCCGCTACTGTATTTCACCACTTCCTTCATCCATGTGTCCAAGCTATCAAACGAAGCTTGGTTGGTGATGTCGTACACCAGAAATATGGCGTCACATTGGCCATAAAGCTCATTTCTGACATCAATATACTCGGGACTTCCAGACAGATCCCAAAGATGAACTCTCACTACAAAACAAAATACAATTAAAGAACATGCCTTCTTTGAGAAATTACTGCAAATAAAATAGACTGTGAAAATGTTAAGCTTGGCCCAAGAATTTCACTTGAAGTTTAGAGAGGAAAAGCTGAGGTTTAAACTAGAAAGTAAAACGGATTAAAAAGAAATGAATTGTACAGTAGGAAATTCTCACAATGTTTGTAATTTTCTATGCCTGCGTTGCTGTAGAGTTGATTGTCCTACATAATTTTGATGTAATTTAAACATATCATTCTACAGTAAAAGTACTATGATTGCACAATTTGAGCTTAATACCCAGGTGCACCTGCGCAATTATTTTCTGGAGGGGGGGGGGGTAAACATATAGTGGTCAGCTTACAAGATTTATGGATGGAGGCTAAAACATGTTTAGAGGGTGAAATCTGGGGGGTGGTTCGGGGGTACTTGCCACTGTGTGTCAGCGAACATGTTAGTACCTACTCCAGGTTGATACGTTTTATGTTTGCGAAGTCAATTTCAGTTGCGACATTTCTTGAGAAAGAGCAGATATGGTACTTATAATCTATGATATTAAGGTCGCACCTACGATCTCCGGTATTAAGGTAGCACTTACAATCTACGGTATTAAAGTAGCACTTGCGCTGTACGCTACAAAGTTGTAGCTTGCAATCTACGGTATTAAAGTAGTACTTAAAATGTACGGTACTAAGTTGGTGCTTACAGTCTACGGTATTAAAGTAGTACTTAAAATGTACGGTACTAAGTTGGTGTTTACAGTCTACGGTATTAAAGTAGTACTTACAATCTACGGTATTAAAGTAGTACTTACAATCTACGGTATTAAAGTAGTACTTAAAATGTACGGTACTAAGTTGGTGCTTACAGAGCGGTATTAAGGTGGTACCTTCAATGTATGGTATTAAAGTGGTACATACAATTTATGGTATTAAGGTGGTACTTACAAGGTACGGTATTAAGGTGGTACTTACAAGGTACGGTATTAAGGTGGTGCTTACAACCTACGGTATTAAGGTGATACATACAATCTACGGTATTAAGGTGGTACATACAATCTACGGTGTTAAGGTGGTACTTACAATTTACGGTATTAAGGTGGTACTTACAAGGTACGGTATTAAGTTGGTACTAGCAATGTACGGTAATAAGTTGGTACTTGCAAGGTGCTGTAATAAGTTGGTACTTGCAAGGTGCGTTAATAAGTTGGTACTAGCAAGGTGCGGTATTAAGGTGGTACTTACAATCTATGGTATTAATCGTATGTATCTTGAAACCATAATCGACACCCACTGTGGGCTGGTAACCACCGCTGAACTAGGAGAAAATAATAATAATAATAATAATAATAATAATAATAATAATAACAATATCATCACCATCATCATCATCATCATCACAATCATTATTAAAAGAAATGGTGCATATGAAGTCGAGGATTACGAGTATGATGAGGAAATGATGATGGGTTTCCGCTTTCTTGGAATCGCCTTTAATTAGATGACCATTGCTTACAATTTCCGATGCACTTGAATCATGTGCGGTAAAGTACGAAATTTTCCAACATTTTGATGGCAGGTGTTTTCAAGTATTGAAATTTATTTCATCAAACAGAACATGACGTATCTCGCGCCTTATTCTAATTTGAATTGCGCGTCAAATCTCACAACCCAACTAGCTAAGATGTATGAAGATATGGACCAATAAGAATTATTGGAAAATTGTATTGTGAAATATGGCCGATACAATAAGTTATAGAAGATTTCAGTGCTAGAACTGGAACTTGAATGATACTCCTGAAAAAAATATATATATATATATATATATATATATACCCTACTCCTATATATATATATATATATATATATATATATATATATATATATATATATAGATAGATAGATATATAGACTGGTAGTTGTTCAGTTTGTTACGTTCTGAACAGAGTAAATAAAGACGATTTGCAAAATAAATGTGTTCCAGGATTTCCCAGACCTATGCAAAAGTCACATGATCCATTGTGGCAAATGGGCGGTTACTCTCCGGTGACGGTATAGGCAAATACAACTAATGTTCCGCCATTGGGCAGAGTGTAGAAGATTATTTCCTAATATTACATCAAGTTGTCATGTACATAAACGAGTTATGTGTACTTCTGTGTTCTTCTGTTAATTTTCTGATCATGTACTACACTATTTAAATATCAGTTCGGTGAAAATAAGAGATGGTAACACTTAAGCATATGAAATCATTGCTAACAGTAAGATTATATTAAACGAGAAAATAGTATGGAATTATGATATTTGTATGATAAATATGAAATCGTGCGTGACTTAACTTTAATGTTTCGGCGGTTCAGATAAATCCGGTGAACTAAATTATATTGCTTGGTTTGGTTTTGGTGCCTTACGGCACAGCAACACAAGTAGGATATTTAGTGCCAGGCAATTGGAATAATATGCCTTGCCCAAGAACACACCACAGTAGCTGACCCTGGCTGATCTGATGGTAGGATTCGAACCTGCATCATTTCGGTCCCGAGTCCAGCACGCTAATCACTGCGCCACCGCGGATCAAAATGATATTATTGACAGTTTTCGAATATTATTTTGTAGCGAACACTTTTATTGTTTTGAATCTGCACAGTCTCGTCAAAAAAGGAAAAGTAGTGCTTGGTTCATGAAAGTCGTCTAAAAGTATGAATTGAATTTAATGGACGCAAAAACAAGTATCTTCAGAATAAATATTTACAATAAAAAATAAATATGTTAAAGCTAGATTAAGAAGTATAATGAATCTAATAAGATTGCAATGAAGAATCATAAGGTTGAATTAATCAATACGGCTAAATTTAATCTTAAAGGCTTTAAGGTAGCGATTTAAAGATACTATATAAATAAAAGACAGCCATGTAGCAAACTATGCACTTATGATTTATCGAAGAATTTAAAAAAAAAAAGAAACATTTATGATTCTAATGTATTAATAATTGTTCGTTCTCAAGATGATAAAATAGTCTCGGTAGATAGTGAAACGATCGACGGAGACCTATATATGGATATTTCATCAGGTGAAATAACAAAAGATGTTAGTTATTTTAAAAAAGTAAATGAAGAAGGTCCATAATTGACTCTCTACAATTAGTGTTCGATCTGTCAGTTTTATTATTATTTGTTATTAATTTTTTGTCCCGCTCTTTCGTATTATTTTCAGAAGTGGCCAATACCCATATTTATTACAAAAAAGATGTTATAGTGCCTATTCAAAACAGGTAAACTTGATCATACCGATATCTTTAGGCGCATTAACTTATAAATGTATTAGCAATCATGTTTCCCAATATACTGAATGACAAAAGAATGTAAATGTGTTGACAAATATGGAAAAATCATCAAAAATATTTTTGAAAAGAAACAATTCTCCTACTGAGTTGAGTGGGAAAAATGATAAAGAGAAAACAAAGAAACGGTCTTATCTTTAATTCCTGGGAACTCTTTTCGGCCATTAAAACGTCAATATCTTGGAGGGGCCCTTGTTCTTATTACATGCAGACGATGCAGTAATTTTCGAAAAACTTAACAGTCATTTCTAGTTATGTTGAATAATATTAAATCATATACGGATAGTGTATGGCACCACTACGTGGAGCATTTGGGCCACTCGTGAGGAGTGCGGGTGTAGTGGAATGGAATAACCCACTCATCGCCCATTGAATGGGTCACTCTCCGGTAGAGGGAAGGATGGTAATTTAACGTTGAAGATATCCACATGTTGAAAACAGTAGACCACTCGGGGAATTTAATATTAAAAACGTCTGTAGGATTAGCATAGGTAGGGAATGGGCTGGGGTGGGTGGAGAGAAATTTAGCATTGGGTTGAGCTACCACGGGGGAATGGGATTTAATATTGTGGGCTACTAGTGACAATGGAATTGAAGGCATCGCCCTGATGAAAACCTAGGTTAAGCCTTACACTCTGACCATTAGTAACTCCGATGACTACTGTTACGTGCAGGCTCGTACAAAAGTAACAAAAGAAAGAGTGAAGTCAACTAGCTTTGTAAATTTAACAAAATAATTTATTTCCCTAGGAAACAAAGTAAAAATATGAAAAAGGACTTACGGTTTGTGAATATAATCCCAAAATTAATCCTATAATTTAAAAATATAAGTCCTATCACTAAACAGTTCTAATTGAATCCAAGTTCGAATCTCGATGAAGTTCCAAGATGGAAGACGACGACGTCCTCTATAACCTGTTTTGGGCTGATGTGTCAATAGTTCCTTGTTGAGTCACTAAGAATATAATTCCGACTTTAGAATTCCGAATAATTTTTAGTAAATGTCTTTGTTCAAGAATTTCGATGAAGAAGAGTATTTTCCAGGGTGAATAAATTATTTTTTTTAAAACTCAATTCAAATGGCAATAACAGGAATACCTTTCAGCCTCAAGGTATTATTTGCAACTGACTATAAAATCACTATGAACTAAGTTTTAATCCAACAAAAAACGCAATTTCAGACCCGCGTGATAGGTCACATGGTCACCCAGCCCGAACAGCGCAGTTAAAAGATGTCAGTTATCACGTAGGCTAGTATAACCCTAGCTAAGAATCAATCATTCCCACACTGGAAATGAATTTCTTTTTTAAAAAAAACTGTTTACAACAGAGCTAACACGTGGGCTGAACATGACCTTGGTAATGACCAATCATTTTCACTCAATGTTTACCAAATTTTGAACCAAGGCCAGCTAAAAATACAATGAAGCAATACTTTTGCATTCTAATCAGGCTAAAAGAACTGAACTAAATTTACTGGGAAAAATGTCAGTTTCAGTAAAAACAGAATTATCATTACAATAAAATGTAACGAAAAAAAAAATAAATAAATAAAAGAAATTTTAAACTAACACACAAATAATTAAATTACATATACGTAACACTACGCATCAACTATGCATGCGAATGGCCGTTTCCATTAAAACACACATTGCTGTCATGTGGTTACAAGTATATAGATGTTTTTTTTTTTTCCATTATAAATCGTTACAGCTACCTTAGATCATGTTATAAACAGCTGCAATCAAAGGAGTCAGTTCATAATAACACTTACGAAACTGATACGGAATTTATCGGAGTCACTCCACCTTCCACAAATTTTTATCAATATTATCGCCCAAGCTAAAACTAATATTAAAATTCCGAAATTGACAAGGACTTTAGTGAATACGTAGAGCATATGGAATATTTTATTAAAAATGGCTGAAACTAAAAGCAATATTGAGATTAGGAAGACGACATGGAAGTTTCGTTTTGCCAGTATTTATATTTAGTTTGACCATTTTGGTGTCATTATCAGTTGATACCCTTGATTACAACTATTTATAACATTAGTACGATTTATGCAAATTTACCAATACCGGCACCGTAATCTGAGGTACAGAAAATGTCTTATTATATAAAGCTGTCCATTAATTCTTTGCGTTCATTGAAACAGAAAGCGAAACATCGCTTCGCAAATTGTGTGATCCAGGTGGAAAGGTGTTTTCGGTTCATACTTCAATAAACGAAACAAATAAACTGCTGAAATTTTAACTGTAATAATGACAAAATAATTACATTTTCTTTTTAAAAAGTGTATTCAGTTAACCATTCCATCTTTTTCTGACTGTGTACAAAAACAGAAATTGCGCGCAGCATCCGTAATTTGCATATAGCCAATGAGAAAATGGAACCAGTTGACTGATAACATGGTACAAACTGACCCTTTTTCATTAAACCGTTACATGAGCAGCCTTCATTGGACTACATAGTAAAAGTACCCAAAGCGAAATCCATATGTCTTAGCTAGAGTACAACTATCATTATTAAGAGTACAAGATTCATTATTAAGTGTACAACATTCATTATTAACAGTACCACATTCATTATTAACAGTACAACATTCATTATTAAAGAAGAGAGATTTTATTGCTTAGGTTAAGCAACCTAGTCTATTGTTTACTGGAAAAGATAAAATATGTCAACTTAACAGGACAAATTTTTTTTCAGAGAGAGAGAGAGAGAGAGAGCGAGAGAAAAATTTGCCATTGTTTATGGACCTCAACAATCCACCAAATGATAAAAACAACAAAATTAAGTTAATATCGGTTGAGACAAACTGACAGTAGGGCAAAAGCAGATGGTGCCCTGCTCGTGATTTCTATACGTGAATTTTTCTCTAACAAAAACGAAGAAAGTTTTTGTTGACGTTTCCTAAAGTATCTATAAAGAGACTCCTGAAGGTATCCCAGACAAAGTGACTGCATAAAATTTAGACCAATGTATTTTTTATCAACAGTAAATACGGAAACGTGCATTTGTTTCATGTAGACTATGCAGAATCATAGGCCTGGATCCAATGCGTGTCTAATCTCTAAGCAAAATCAACTAGTCATCCCCGCCCCAAAACATGACTCATCTTGAACTTAACAGATGTTAAAAATTTTATAATGTACATGTTACAATGCAGTTTTGGAAAGAACTTGTAATGTCCGTGCCGCGACTCTAACTCTCTCTCTCTACCCCGCCCTCCCACACCCGGATTATCTACATTTGTAATCAACCTAACACTCAGCTTTATATTTCAATTCATTAAAGTCTAGTTTCTTTTTTTAATTTTCGTTCACAACATTATTCAGTAAACACCTTAACCAAGATCTGATCATATTGCCATCGTTCACGATCTAATGCAACATTGAGTCAAAGCAGCTAGAAAGGATATTACACATAATCCTCCGCGAATGTTGGAAAAAGTAGTCCTAGTAGATGGGGATAAATCATTATTTAGTTTTCGGTTCACACAGGTATAAACTAAAGAAACTTAGAATGGCCTGACCAATCAGATTTCTGGAAATCGTAATGAAGAAAAAAATTAATTACATGCATGTAACCACTTGGCAGCAATGAGTGTATTAATTAATGGGAGACTGCACTCGCTAATACAGCTGGTGCTAACTCTCCAGATTCGCTTAACGTTAGAGGGTAAGGCTTAACCTCCGTTGTTGTCATGGCCTCAAGTGTCGTGGGCCTACAGTATCTTCATTGGATTGTAACTAAGTATGTTAAGTCCCATGTTTTAGTAGAACACCATATTAAATTCTAAACACACTGTCTACATATTTATACTCTTCTTAACACAAAAGGTCAGTAAATTTTAGTAAGTAGTTAATGATCCAAATCTATTGTAAGACTAATGGAATTAATTATAATTTGGTTCTTATATTTTATGTAAATTTGTTGGCAATTAATATATAT
>JAECUM010043823.1:0-15647 GCA_016617855.1 Megalonaias nervosa
AAAAATTTTTGAAAAGGGATCTACTCCAAGGTGAATAAATATTTATCGTTGATAAGGTTCTAACAACGATACCTGTGACATACACGTTAAAAGAATTAGCAGACGAGCCAGTAATTGGTAGTTTTTACGAACAATAACTACAAAAAACCAAACAAGATATATTTGTTATCGAACGAGCAATATAAAAGCGTGGCGATAAAAGTTTTGTTAAGTGGCGTGGGTATAGTGATAAATTTAATAGTTGGATACCAACTCGAGCGATTTCAGTGACTAAAGAAATTGATGCTGGGAAATAGCATTTTCATAAATTTTCTCGTAGTTGTGTAAGACAGATTTACACTTCACAGGCTTACATAACGATATCAAATACTATCGGCGATCATCGGATATCGTTATCAGATGAAATATCTTAACAAAGATGAAATCATATTTAATATTTTTTAATCGATCTTGAAATTTGATAATTAAAAACGGTTTTATCAGCTGCCAGAACGATTGATTTTCGCCTACTGTAAAATTAAATTTTAAAATTTGCTTCGTAACGTGATATTTTACGTTATACCGACCAGTTGTCGGCTTCCCGTAATTTTTTTTGTTAAACAGCGTTGTTGAGGTATCGTCGTCAACGACAACTTCGTCGTTGTTTTCAATAACATCGTCGACGACATCGTCGTTGTTTTCAATAATATCGTTGGGTTCGTCGTTGATGATAGTCACTGTTGACGACAATATCATTTTTTCGCGTTGTATTTAATGACTCTAATGGTGTATCTCAGATGTATATCAATTTCTGCAACAAGTTCATTCTATAATTTTTATGTAACTTTAAATAATATATAAGATGGAAGAAATAAAATCTATTGAACGTGTTAAGATATATAATTTTATCGCTCTCAAAGAAGCTGTAAAATAGTATTAGCAAGCGAAAAATATTTCTGTTAATTTATTTTTAGTACCTGGTGGAGGTGACAAAATTTTGTTGACGGAATAGGAAAGAAAACGATTGATAGTTGATAAAAGGATTAGTATAGTATATGATGCTGAAGATATCATGCTATGGTGTCACACTTGTATCAGTCGAGATGAACTGGAGAAAATATTACAGTAGATCATCGTTGACATCAACTTCGCTGACGTTGATGACGATTACTCGTCGTTAACGATTTCATCGTAAAAGAAGGCTATTTTTTCAAAGGTTGATTGTGATGTTACCAAGCTTGTAACACCATCAGCGGGTCTCTTAACTGATGTTGGATTTACTTTAAAGTACTAGCAGCAGCTGATATTGACGAATATTTTAGTTCATCATCCGTTTCAGTAATTACCGTGATTATAGGTTTAGCCGGACATCTAAAATTAATTCTACCACCTCGTCCTCGTCTTGCGTTTTCTTTTGGTGTAACAAGTTCAAGATTTTCTAGACGGTTATCTGTTTTGATACAGTTGATATGATCCACTATTAATCCATCTGGTATAGGTTTGCTGAAAGTTTCATAAATAGATCTATGGTTATAATAATTAATTCAATCGGTTTGTGTTCCTCGTATATTTATTTTAAGATATCCACTATTTAGCAAGTGACCGATGACCTTTTTAGTTTTTATGTTTCTGATAATTCGTTTATCAGAAGCCTCGTATAAATCAAACACTGGATGAGGTTGAAACTGATCCTGCAATGATACATTTTCAATGTTATGATCGGTGATTGCATCATTAAAATAATATACGCGTGTTCCCTCCGGGATATCGCCACAGAATAACGTATAGATAAAATCCTTTTCAAAAATCTCAACTCGTTCGGTATTTCCTTCCGATCTTACGCTGATCTTGTAACCAGCTGGTGTTGCTTTACCAAATGGTCTACCGTGATTGATGTTCATCACAGACCCTAACATGTTTCCCGCGTATAAATTATACTTGGGATGAACATAGTAGTACTCCTGTTCGTTTGCAATTGTCATTGGATTTTGTGTCATTGTTTATAATAAATCCCTTTTTTTAATTTTTTTTGGTTGACATTTCAATTGAATATTAAATGTAACATACTATATAATGTTGTCGTTGAGAGATATCGCTAAAAATAGCCTTGTAGGAGAACTAACAAAAATAGCAACAGCTTTTGCTGGATTCGATAACAGCTACCGATTTGATAAACAAGTTGTTTTAACAAAGTTTCCAGCAACAAATCTTTATCATATACTACAAACAACTGTAAAGCGTGAACTTGAAAAACATAAAAGTATTAAATTGTCAGTACAATATCATGTAATTCTTTCCAAGTTACATATAACGGAAGATTCGACTAACGAGGAAACCGCTGATACTTACATAACAGCTAAATCTAGGCGTGTTTTGATTGAAACTAATCTTTCATCGTTAGCTAATGAAATACACCAGGTAATCTGGAAAAAATTGAAGAATTTACTCAATCCGGTTCCGGCAGGAAGTTTGAGATGATCATTATAATTTTTTTCATACGATGAAATATAACTTGTTAAGAGGAAGTGTGTCAACGGCGCTGGGTACGTTGATCTACCACAAAAGATAAAAAATAAAAATGTTGTATTAACGTTAAAAATCACGATAATAAATGTTTCCAATGGGCTATACTTCTTCGATGTTTCCAGCTGGAAAAAATGCTAATCGTGTTGAAAAATATTTTGATTGCGTGTCAAAATTAAATTTCACCAGAATTGATTTCCCAGTTACTGAAAATCAATACCAAAATTTGAAAAACAAAATAATATTTCAGTTAACGTGTTCGGTTTAGATGATAAAGAAAATGTATATCCGAGATATATTTCAGAAAAGCTTCTCAATCAACGATAAACTTGTTATTTTACACAAAAAAACACATTACGTTTGGATTAAAAATTTTAATGGTTTGGTTGGTAAGCAATATGGTAAGCAAAAAGATATGAAATATTTTTGTTACCGTTGTTTACACGGATGCTCCGACGATGAAAAATTACAATAGCATCTACGGTATTGTTCGGAAGTACAGCGAATAACAATGCCGAAAGAAAAAGATACAATTTTAAAGCTTGTTAATCACAATCAGTTGATGATACCCTTCGTTATTTACGCTGATTTCGAATGTCTGTTACAGCCTGTACTTGGTGTTGAAAATAATCTAAATCAATCAAGTACAAGACAAATCCAAAATCATATCCCGTGTGGAGTAGGTTATAAAATAGTTTGTTGTGTTGATCAAAGCTTATCAAAGTCAATAAAATTATATCGAGGTAAGGATCCAGTTGTTTGGCTGCTCAAACGACGTTGATGATATATTTGATCGATTAAAAAGAGTTACTCCAATGATAATGCTGACAATGGAACAAAAAAAACAAAAACAAACAAACAAAAAAAAACAAAACAACAAAAAAACAAAACAAAATAAATGATCATGAAAAAGCGGAATATTGTCATATTTGCGAAAAACCTTTTGGTGAAGAACTTGATAACAAAAAAGTACATGATCACTGTCATTTAACAGGAAAATATCGTGGAGCAGCACATGATAAATGTAATCTAAAATTTCATGCTCCAGACTTTATTCCAGTTGTTCTTCACAATTTCCGAGGATATGATAGCCATATTATCGTAGAAGCTTTTGTTGATCCTGATATAAAAGATCGTTTAAAACTTGATAACGTTATCAAATGTATCCCAAATAATTTTGAAAAATATATGTCGGTGACGTTAGGTAAATTGCGTTTCATTGAGAGTTTACAGTTACATTTGTTTCGTTGGATGTACCAGTAAACAACGCTATAAAAGCCGGTAATGATTTTTATAACCTAAAAGATTGCTTCAAGGACAAGTCAAATTTGTTAACAAAAAATGGAGTTTTTTCCGTACGAGTACCTCGACGATTGGAGTAAATGTGATGAAACTTCTTTGCCCGACCAAGATAAATTGTATTCACAACTGAAAAATCAAAATATATCAGATGACGAGTACAAATACGCACAAAGTATATGGAAAGAATTCGATTGTAAAACATTTGGTGATTATCATGATTTGTACTTGAAAACGGATGTGTTATTGTTGGCTGACGTATTTGAAAGTTTTCGTCGAGTAAGTTATAACAATTACGAATTAGATCTTTGCTGGTATTACTCTTCTCCTGGGTTATCTTGGGATGCTTTGTTAAAGTTTAGCAAAATCGAGTTGGAATTTTTAACAGACATCGACATGTTTAGCTTTATTGAAAAAGGTATACGAGGAGGTATCAGCGTTATTGTAAAAAAGTGTTCCATTGCAAATAACAAATACTTGTCAAATTATAATCCCGACAAGCTAGTAAAATATATCATCTATCTCGATTCAAATAATTTATATGGTTATGCAATGTCGGAGCCGATGCCGTACGGTGGATTTCGTAAAACGTGGATTAAGTAATTTTGATGATAAACGTTATAGTGAAAATGGAGTAGACACGTTTACATTTGGATACTGTAACGATGATAGATCTGTACTTGATATTATATTCGGTGATTAAATTGTTATATCAAGTATGACATTTTGTGTGAATTATATAAAATAAGGCTTGATAAAGTAACAATCGAAAACAATAACAATAGTAAGATTAAATATTTAATGAAAGATGGCAAACCGCTTACATTCGACTTTAAAAATGAAACATCTGGTATATGTTTTAGCGGAAATGGATTTTTACAAAGCAGATTAAAATTATCTTTGATTAAATCTGGTGATAGTGATTATTTTGATTTTCTTGAAAAATTAAATAGCGAATTGTCAGAAGGATTTAATAACTTTCATAACCCTGTTAGTCAACATAAACATACCAAGATCACCATCGACCTTGATCGATCAAGGGTATATTTCATCAACAAAAAATATCCGCTTAATAAGTCACAAATAAAAGATTTATTTTAATCTCTTCGATGTGTTAGTGGCAGAGTAAAGTTTAGTCTTTATTACAGTAAGATGAAATATTTTTAATCTCAACGGTTGAAACGCTGATGATCGGTGATGAAATCTAATATAATTTTATCTAACATCGTTAAATAATATTTATAAATAATCCCAAAGTGCAGATCACCTTGGTGAAATTGATCTAAAACGTGATAATGATCGTATTATCGCTGATGTGGCAGCGATGTATCGTCGATAGTGCGGGTTGATGGCTCGGAATCAATTAGAGAAAGTGATTTTTGAGCCAGAAACCTCTTATTTTCCTACTACTATTATCACGACAGTACCTACAGTCACTACAATAAGACCTCCAATCACTACGATAGTACCCAAAGTCACAACAATAAGACATATAATTACTATGACAGTAGCTATAGTCGCAACAATAAACCTGCAGTTATCATGGAAGTACCTACTTTCACAACAATAAGACCTACAGTCACTACGAGAGTTCCCCCAGTCACAACAAAATACCCCACAATTACTATGACAATACCTACAGTCACAACAATAAAACCAACAATTACTACGACAGTACGTACAATCACAACAATGCGACCTACAATTATTACAAAAGTACCAACAGTCACAACAATAAGACATACAATCCCTACGACAGTACTTATAGTCACAACAATAAGACCCACAATTACTATGGCAGTACCTACATTCGCAATAAAATGATCTACAATTACCACTACAGTAACTAAACTCACAACAATAAGACCTGCAAGCACTACGACAGTACCTACAATCATAACACGTATAACGACAGCTACTATACCTCTTGATTGAACAAAAATACAGATCATGAAACAAATAAACAAGCATTCATTATTATGTCCATGGGTAATAAGATCAGGCTTAATTGCCTTCTTTTTAAAGTAGATAAACAAAATACTTAATAGACTAATTGAACAGCAATTATACTAACTGTATAGTTTCTATACTATACTCTTTTACTTTTTTCAGAACACTTCATTTGCTGCCAAACACATTTTTATTACAATTGCAACAATCAGGCAAAGTAATGCAATAAATAAAGCACTACTTTATCAGCTAAAGCGATACTTACCTTTCCAGCTAATGCAAAAAATACAACTTATTACATTGTCGATGATATGAGGCAATTTGACTGATGCTATACTTACCTGAAACAAACAATTGGCAATATCTTTTATGAACCATTTATCAATGAATGAATCGCAACCATCATTTCTAAAACCAGCACTGAAAAATCCTCTTCCTCCTGTTAGTTGTATGCACAGTAGCAATTGCTACACCTTGTTCTTTTGACAGTTTTTTTTTTAAAAACGTGATTTGATCTATGGAAACGACCAAGTGTTGAATACTTGACGTAAATGTGAGTGAAAATGTTTTGGTCAGTGGACTTAAACAACAAATTAAAAATCTATTAAAGATTACGAATTAACAACGCTCGAAAATGCAAACATAGAAAGCAAATCTGTAAATGGAAAGCAAAACTAGGAAAGACAGAAAAGACCAAGCATCAGCAGAGATCAAAGACAAAAAAGACCAAGCACTAACAGATAGCAAAGACAGACGCGACCGTGTTCTAACAGATAGCGAATGAATGTTCAGATAGAGAACTAACTAGTAATATTACTATTGTACCATAGGGTATTGGAAAATTGGAAAATATGGTTAAACCATTAAGAATAGAAACGGAAACAGTTGAAATTAAAAGAAAGCAAAAATAAAAACAATTACAATGAAACAGATACAATAACTTAGCATTACTGCAAAAATTGATTTAATTAAACCAGAGATAGAAGTGACAAAGATACATTAAAAACTGAATGAAAAGCAGAAATCTAGTACCAAAATTGAAGATACAATAAGGAGCTTGATGAAAAATGTTATCTCGATATATATTGAGATAAGAATATATAGTGTAACGACTCTATGTCTTAAACTAAGTAACAGAGAGAAGCAAAACCAACAAGTTTTTGTAAAACGTAACAAACAATTTAATTCTCTAAGTTATAAAATGGCCATTTAAGAGGAACTTACAGTATTATGAATTAAACCCAAAATAATCCTAAAAGTTGTATCACAAGGCCATACGAATAGAGTATTTCGAATGAATTCGGACTCCTGAATGTGCTGATGTACCAATATCATTGAATGTGCTGAAGTACCAACAGTCTTGATGTATCACGATGACATTTTCCAAAACTCTTTTGAATGAAATCACAATAATCCCAGCTTTTTTTGCTTTAGACCGTCATATGAGCACTTGTGTAAATTCTTAAATAAATGATTATCTCAAAATAAACCTAAACAAAACATCAATGGAAGCTGCAAAATGATAATAAAACAGGAGCAGTACTAAGAAATAGGAATCAGGAATGTATGAATGCTCTCTTTATATAATTTCCACGACTCTATCGCAATATCTTCCATGTGACATGTCGCAACAGAACCAGTGGGACTTATGTCGCAGTGCAAACCATTGTATTTAATCTTCCAACGGGACATTACCCCAAAACTGTACATTTGTTCATTTTGTAGAACTCAAAACCAGATGAACAACCTATTGATAGCTCATTATCTAAAACAAGAATCTTCAAGTCATGGACCACGAGTCAAACACACAACACAGATATGCATAACAATAGTTGTAAACATTGAGACTTATGTTGTTGTTTAAATAGTGGATATAAATGATAAAATTTTAAATTTTAATAGGAAGGATATTGTATTAAGTCAAGAACTGTTGGTACTGTTTAATACAGAGGCTTACTTTAGTTTAACATAGTTGGTTTAATTAAGAACCATTCCGTTTTGCTGAACTTATTTCACACGATAATGTATGTAAAATAGATGTAAATCAAGGGAATAAATCAGGTAAGTGTAAAATTTTTGCTGACTTAGATTCTGAACCTATACCCAAATTTATTGCTATTACCGATATCAGTTAGCTTGACTGTTTAAACTACATTGTGTACAAACAAGAATGATATTTACTCCTTACATTTAAATGAATATAAACTGATCCCAAGGAGTCAACTTAACGCGCACATGTTATACAAAAGATGAGCATGTTGTTTATTGGATTTAAACATAATAGAAACGCCAGTAAACGAACCATAAAACTTTACTATCATTAAAAAATAGTGTAACGACAGCAGTAACAAATCGAGGAGCAATTGCTACCGGTAAGCATTAAGATGAAGAAAGCATCCCTTACGTTATTTGGTTTTAATAGAGCTAATGACGAAGAAATAAAGCAAACTAAAACAATAGAGGCAATGGAATCAAAAACGCCTAAATAAAAAAATAAAAGGAGAGAAAGAAAATAATAACCAATGAAGTATGTGAAAACAGAGTCAATATATTATTTAAAGGAAGATTAAGAGACAAAAGTGTGGATATTAAATATTTAAATAATTTTGATGAAGCTATTCTGCTTAATTCGGTTACTGGTTTTGGTGTTGCTTTAGAGAACTCTAGACAACTTATTTTAATTTTGCCAATCTCTTGATAAGCATAGTATCTTATGATTACTCTCATTGCAACTGTCATGAACGCAGGTGCTCTTGCTGCCGACAATTATTTTTTGGTGGCTTGCGAATTTGTTTGTTTCTCACTCACATTTCCCTAACGTTTTTTTTTTTTTGGTAAGTCAAAGTCTTGTCTTTATCCGTTAAATATATTTTATTATCGTAGGGTAAAAGAGCAACCTTGTGGAACGAAATAATCACATCTAATGATGGGAGGATCTAACGAAATTAATCCGTTCGTCATTTAGAGATTGGTTAAATGAATAATCGTTGTAAATGTGTAGTTTTAGATTCCACTGATTACAGATTTTGTGCTACCCTTTAAGCCTGTAAAATTCTTGCATTGGTTCACCATTCAGTTTATATTTAAAAGGTACAAGAGTCGTTTAATCGCTCTGAGGAACAGCAAAATTATTATCTTTTTTATAGTTATTTCTGTCTTTAAGCTGAATACATTGTTTATATTCATCGTAAGAAGTGTCTACTTCCACATTAATACATATATAGTATCTACCAGAAAGCAAACGATTGATTTTATCACCATAATGGTCATAGCTTGATGCAGATATGTCTTACATATGCAGCTCACTTAATTTTAGCACCGTTAAGCCACCAAAAATTCCTAGTTATTTTTGTTTCTTGGGAAAAGAACAATCTAATACCGTAACAATTAGTCTACTCCATGCAAATGAAGTATCCTTTCTGAAATATACAATATTTATATTCATGCAAATGTTTATGTTTTTTACTCTTTCCTTCATTTTTATTAGTTTTCTGATGACAACATTATTGATCGGTTTAGAGAAATCCACCTAAAAGTCATTGGTTTCATTGGTTGCTTTTTTGTATCAAAGATGTTTGTAGTTCTATTATGATTTTAACTATGTATCCTTAACGAATAAAACTTATGTACCTCCTTTAGTTAGAATCCAAACTTAACAAAGTTTTAAATTACGATAGTTGCTAATATATCTCTTTGGTTTTTAACGTGCACTGTTATGTAGGTATTGAAGGATATATTACCTTTCTATCTTGTGTTAATTTTTTTCTGCAACAAAAGTATAATTCAAACTCCAAAGAAATTAATTTTTTTCTGGTGTTAATGAACAGTCTTTGGATTAATCGCACAACTGTGTTAGTACCTTGCATGTACTTGTAACATTCCACCAAATCTTTCATCGTCTTCCCAATTTGTTGCTGCTTTTTTAATTAGTTTATCATGCCGGTTACTCCTCTAATTGCAGATTCAGCCTGTAACGATTTTGATTGTATGACATTTCTTTTTTATGACACATTTCAATACAGCAGTACCAGACGCTACGGACATTCTGTTTGTAAAAAACCTTATTGTAATAAACCGGATAAAACTGACTTTAAAAATAGTCGGTAATCTTTTTAATTCTTTACGGTAGCAAAGATGCGAATTTTCACTTCGGGCATATTTTTGGCATGGATGATTCTTGCTCAATTCACCAATGAACAAGGGATAATATTACCAGCTTTTCTTTATCTGTGCGACTTAAGTTCTACGCAGTCAATCCTTGCTTTTCATAAACACTGTGTGTGATGGGCTTTGGGCTGTCGGAGGATTCTCTCTATTATATCATGTATATTTTTAATTTGTATTATTTGGTGGCTTTTTTAATGATAAAATGTTATATGCATTTGTATTTTGTACTTGACCTTACCAAACATTAATTTTACTCTTACCTGACTAGGGACATTGATTTTGTAAACAGCATAATACATAATTATATATTTTTTGTGTGAGAATAGATCAAATATTAGGATCATTATCAACGGAAGTGAACACGTTTATTTTAAATGGAGTCTAGAACATTGAAATTATCCCATGGAAAAACCTGTTGTTAGCCATGTCCTTTATTATAAGTTTAGTAATAGACCTTGCCTTGCTGACAACTTACAATCTTCTAGAAATTAACTTTTGACCTTCAATCTGGTTCTATTTTTGTGTCTTTTTATATAATGTTGGTTACTTTAGAAATTACTCATTCTTGCCTTAACATAATTGAAGCAGAGTCAGTCCTATTGTTGTGTTCAGTTTTGATTTGGGTGGAACCATTTAATCAAATTATTATTCACTGGAAATACAAAGCGCTCATCAATAATATTCTTGGACTGGAACAATACTTTGGAATTATTGTGAATTCAAACAAAACATATTTGGATTATATTATTGTGATATATCAAAAGACTTTTAGCGCTTCTTCACAATCCATGCCATTTTCACATTACTACGTTCGAGACTACAGGTTCATTAACATATTCAATATTGGAACTTATACCATTGGAATTCAATTGGACCTTTATACATTTGGACTTGTAAAACAACTTTTATGACTATTTGGGATTTAATTCACAATACTCCAAGTTATTTTTAAATTTTCACTTTGTATTCTAGGGAAATAAATTACTTGCTGAATTTTACAAAACTTACTGCTTTTCGCTCTTTTCTGTTAATTAGTTTAATACAATAGAGTCGTAACAGTTAGCAAAACTGAAATTCGATTCTCCATATTAGTACAACTAAGAACCTTGGGCTGAGGACGATTTGATTATATTTTTTGCTGATAATGATTACTTTATGCCTTATTTACATGGAAAACAGTCGGTCAAGAGCAGCAACTTATCCTGGACGGTTTCAAAGGTATAAATGAGTTTGTGTCCCTTGACCTGTATACCGAATGACTGCGACTTAACGTATTGTATGGTATGAATGGGAATAATACATTCGCCGGACAAATTAACAGAGGTTCATGAAATTGAGAGTTTCATTCTTTGAAGGCGCGATATTTAAAGAGAAATATAATACTTCAATGACCATACCTAAATTTACAAAATCGAAGAAATGTGATTTATATAGAGAGAATGTTCTCGCCCAATAATCTCACACCATTTATAACGGTAAAAGTTTTTAAGTGAAAAGTATATCGACTAATTCAATGACCATATCACAGGCAAATTAATATCTTCTTGTTTTGAGGACGTGTGTCGTGGCCGTTACATCAAAAAAGGGTTTTCACTCTCAAGAGACTCGCATCTTGATGACCGGCTTGCTAGGGCCTGAAGGTCAAAAACGCTCGCATTTATCGATCACTGCCAATTCACCTCTGTCAGCGTGGGTTCGAATCTCAGGTTCGGCTAATGTGAGCATGTGAGAAAGCTTACCAGTAACTTCTCGTGGTCCGTGATTCCACCAGTTATACTGCTCGCAAAAAACCCCAAACAAACAACACAACAACAGCAGGAACAGGCCTGCTGGATTCAGGTTCGAAAAGTCTCGGACCTTGAATGCCGCATGGTCTGAATTCAGTTGGAAAACTGTTGGAAATTGCATGATTGTTGGAAAAGTGTTGGATATTGGCAAGACTGCAGAAAAGCAAACAACCACAGATGTAGAAAACAACAAAAAAATCTCCTTTAGACTTGGCATTTTTCCAAACAAGATTACTTACAACGAAGCGGATGTATTTGGTAGAAATGGCGTCAGAGGAAAATACTTTACTGAAATGTGTTCCAAAATTGGTTATTGTCGACCCGGTTACGTAATATTGCCATCGTTACGTGAGTGAGTGATTTGGATTTTTACCGCAGCTTTAACAGTTTTTCAGTCATATCACTACGATGTCTGCAGTGTGGCAGTTTATAGTGACGTCTAGCACTGGAACATCATGCCGCAGACATGTAGCGTGCTGTCCCACCCAATCACATCATCATGCCGAGGCGGACGCTGTAACCACTTGGCCACCGGAGCGGTATACATTACGCCATCCTTACGTATATATTTGAGTTTAACTTTCCTATGCATGAAGTCCAGTAGCTTGAACAAGAAGCGGAGTCATCTATTAAACATTTTTTCTGGTTATGATGAACTTTCAATATCTTCTTGACATCCCTAATTTCGTAAGGTACTGTACCAATCTTTCTGGTGATAATATATTGGTCCAGTGCAAACATTCTGCAACTGAGGTGACTTTCCTTTTCTTCTTGATTCGTTACTAATAAGAACCAGATTCTATGTTCTGTATTCTTTCAGGCATACATTTATATCGCAAATTCTCCTTTGCACGAATTTTTCTTCTAGGATAGCTGCTCTTGCAACATCACGAATTTTTATCATATCTTCTATCAGATGCTCCAACCAAGTCGACGCATCTGTCTTCTCTTGCAGAAACGTACGTCCAAATATTAAGTCCTCCGGGCACAAAACCTCCTGGCCAAGCATAAGTCGATTCCATGGTAAAGTGTGAAACTGGGTGTGGGGTGTTGTAATACGCTGCTAGTAGCAGATGTATTTTTATCATCCCGTTTGTCTTCTTGTAGATAACAACGTAGCATTGCAAAATTATCCGACTAATCTCTCCACCTGGCCTTTGAAAGCTGGATGGTATGGAGTTCTGCTATTTCCAAAAATCGGCTTGTGTCCTTGAACAAGCTGCTTTCGAAATTACTTTACTGATTTGCGTCGAGTTCTAGCGGTGCACCAAAATGAGCCACAAACTCGTGAATGAATTTCTTTGTTACTAACTGTGCAACCTGATTTTGGAAAGGGAAGGCTTTACCCATTTAGGGAACTGGTCTTCAATAACAAGCAACTATTTACCCCTGTTCTTTGTGGTAACGATTCTAGCAAATATAAGTGCATAAGATCCATGGGAGCTCCATACAGGTATACATGATGAGGTGTGATTGACTTTAATGATTCCTTCTTGTTCCTTGCGCAAAAGTCAGGTTTTGACAAAGTGCTTAATATCTTGAGCCTGGCAATACTAGGAAAAATTCCTCATTACCCCATCTTTCATACTGGTAATCCCTTGCTTGGTGACCGGCACTGCGCGATGCATGTCATATCTCCAGGATTTTCCTTTTGAACTGCCTAGGTACTACCAGCAAAAGAGTTTCATTTCCAATAGGATCATCCCATCTATAGTGTACAACACCTTCCATTCGAAGAAACTGTTCAAATACCAAATAATAGCTCCTGAGCTCATGATTTTCGGATCACGTATTCTCTTAACAGTAATTGGCATAATATACAAAGGCCATTGCCTTGGAATGTAAGCAATTTGGAGTGTAGCTGTGGCCCCTTCATGCCTTCATCTCAGTGTCCTCCTCTTCATTCAGAAGGTTACATATTCTTCCTCGTGGCTTAATACCAACCCTCTATGCAATATGAAATGACGACTGCATCTGCACCAGTGCATGCAACAGCCCAAACGTTATGACCATTGATTTTCACAGCTACCAAACGCCTCCTGGAACTCCATTCTTCTTTAAATGAGTTACCTTAATCTCCTCCTGAGTTTCAGAATCATAATCCAACTGTTGGTCAGTCTGTTCTTGTTCCTGTGAACCCATAAAGCTACCGTTACCGTATGTACCTGCTTATTTACCCTCTGGCTATTGTAGACAATGTTATTACCAAAGTTCTCTGCATTTCGTACTGGGTTATTACTCTCGACTTCATCTCTATCCCCTTGTACTGGACTAGAACTATTTCGTCTAGTACTGTTAACAGGTGGTCTTGCATTCCCACCATAATTACTACTGATGCAAACTTTTCAATCAAATCGAATTCGTGTTGCAGTTTCCGATTTGGACGTGGGCAGTCTCTGGCAAAATGACTAAAATTGGCACAGTTAAAAAAAACTTTGATTTATGGTTTCATAAGCTATTCTTCTTCAACTATCTCATCCGCCATTTTGGGAAGAACACCTGAGTAGGCTCTAGCAGTTGGCCCTCTGACTTCGTCTGCAAAGGTTTCACTGGACTCGGAATGACGCTGCCTGATTTCATATAAGTTCACTGTTCTCGAATCTTTGTCTTAAATGTCTTTTTAGTAGACGATAACTAACCGTTACATTCCTTGAGTCTGCACATACACTTCATTGCACCGCCTTTCAGACATCCATACAATCTGTCTATATTCTCACTTTCTGACCACTGAATCTTTTCAGCAATTCATTCAGATGGAATGAGAAAGACATCAATATACACAGTACCATAATAACATGACATCTTAATATAACTGGTTTGAAGTGACCCCACCAAATTGCTTGTAACCGACAGTTAACGAAAAAAGGATCTTCTCGTATACAACAAACAACCGTACTTACACAAGCCATTTCAGTGAAGAAATACAGAATAACCAAACATTTCACTGCGCGTAGTGACGCTTATAACTACAATTGCAACAGTTTATGGTAAAACTTTGTGATACTTTATTCAATTACTTAAAGCACGAGAAACAGTCACGTATTTCCGTGGTATCACCAAATTCTGTGTCCTTTGTCTCTGTTTCCATGGATCCGATCCGACTTCTGAGGCCACGGTTGCATTTACGCTCAGTTACTCTCCAAGGGTACAACACAAACTAAATGAACCGTTTACGCACAATTGCCCTCCAGGGATATAATAGAAGCCAATTCACTGTAACATACTACTAATACTCTTCGCTAAATCCTGCTCTTATTTAATATATTGGTAATCCTCTTTAATAATTCCTAATCTTCTTAATACACAGGTAATCTTAATCACTAATTTTTGATCCACTAAAGCTTGAATACAATTTTTAATATGTGCTAATATTGTGTCACTAAATTGTTTGAAGGAATCCATGAGTTCGGACAAATAAATACCTTCTTAAAAATATTTTGGCTTCATTGGTCCGGCTCTATTTCCCTCAGGACTTGTAAATGTTTCTGTAAAGTTATCGCCGTTTAGATTTGTAGCAAGTTCTTCTAAAGATTGGTCCAAAAAGCGACAAATATCTAAATTTTATTGTTCTCTGTCGCAGAAACGACTTCACCGTCTTTTCTACTCTGCTCGAATTTAAAATCCTTTAATAAACAATATATATTTTCTTAATTTTTTGGTACTGTTGCTACGTCTTGATCTGGAACGGTTTTTCACAAGTTTTAGATGATTAACTTAGAATAGTTAAAGGCAGCTTTAGAATATTTATAACTTAAATTACACTCATTATAAGCAGGACCTGTGGAACATGACATTCAGTGCTGGTTTTACTGGTGCTAACTTTGTTTTATGTTGATACTTTTGTGGAATCTTCATCTTCAGTAATCTGCAGTTCACAAATACCACATATAATGGAAGGAACCATTAAATATCCTCTTAGCTGCTTGGTGGATTGGTGAAGTC
>JAECUM010043824.1:0-10333 GCA_016617855.1 Megalonaias nervosa
AAAAAACAAAAACATAAAATTAAATATATCACGGTATGTGTACCACGTAACCGAGGAATTTACTGTTTTGCAACATTGTATCATTGATAAACGCTAGATAAATTCCAAGGAAAGTGCACACGTATCGTTAGGACGAACCATATTCTTGTAGGTTACTTGGTGTAATTTCTATTTCAAGGTTTTAATCCAGCCCAAATTCTTTTTCTCCCTCATTCCACATTTCTGCGCAGTTTGTCCGTTATGCATGAGAGGGGAGGGGAGAACAGAAAGCAGAAAGGATTGTGATGAAAATGTGTACCATATTAAATTAATTTAGAAAACGGGGATTATTAACACTTTTCATCATTATTTTTCATACGTCACTAGTGACTAATTTGTGGAAATTGATCATTGATCTAGAATCAACTGCAGACGCTCGCGAGAATGTTTATATATGCGTATTATTGCGCCATGGGCGGATCACAATTTGATATGCTAATAGTATTGGTATATCAAATTGCTTTATACCAACACTTTAAATGCATGTTATTTTTTAATGCTAATAGCATTGGTATATCAAATTGCTTTATACCAACACTTTAAATGCATGTTATTTTTTAATGTATGTGGAGAGAGTTTGGCATCGTGAATTATGTGACCTAACTTACCCCCTCCCAAAACCTCGTGCATTCTATGCAGTAGGAGGTTCAGTCCATGACTCTTTCCAACAATGCTTGAAATTCAGCATGATTGTATGTATCCAAGAAATCTAAGGACTAGACAAGGAAGTAACTAGAGATTATAATTACAGCTCTACACTAATATACTAACCAGTTCAACTATTTTCAGGATTCCATTGAAAGACTTACAATAAACCATGCCCCATCCAATCCCATCTACTGAGGATTGGAAACTAGTTCTGGTTATACTCTGCTCATCTGCTGCCATCATTTTCTCTAGTTTCAAAAGAGCTGATCTGAAATTTTAAAAAAGAACGGTTGAGTATTCTTTTGATTGTTTTATTATTTACCCAAGAAGAAGAAGTCATTTCCATTGACTTTTAATATATCTCAATGTGTGCAAAATACCTCAATGTGTGCAATCTATCATATGGATAAAATATCTCAATATGTGCAAAATACCTCAATGTGTGCAATCTGTCATATGGATAAAATATCTCAATGTGTGCAAAAATACCTCAGTGTGTGCAATCTATCATATGGATAAAAAAATCTCAATGCGTGCAAAATACCTCAGTGTGTGCAATCTGTCAGATGGATAAAAGCGAAATAAACACTGAAATGTCCAAGTGAACCTGAGATTGCTGATCTTGCTGATTGCTACCTAATAGCCACAGCAGTTGCCCGATAAATCTGGTACATAAGAAGCTTTATGTATCAATTTCTTCAATCCTCTTCTTTGCACATGGTGTAAAATATCTGTTGCAAGGTTTCTCTGTTTTTTATCTTCATCCAGAACTGACAGCATATCATAACGTTGAAAAGCGTTGATGCAAGGATTCTTGCTCTCATAGTTGTCCTATTTCTGTTGAGCAGGTTTTGTTAGTTAAAGTTGAAGCAATATTTTTCTATTTATAGTAACATGGCTATATACGATGAAGGATCAACATTATTCCTTAACCGAATAATTGAATAACTCCCACTTTATGCTTCCATCCAATATTTGTTTGTGTGAGGTGTTTGATTAATTTCTGACATTATTTTTGTCGTCTCTTGCTAGTTGCCATGGAAACGGTTTGTTAAGAAAATATCAAAGAAGATAGTAAATTTGTCATTGTTATGTATATTTTTCATTGACACTGTCTATCTATAAACTATTCACTTAATATAAAATGGCATTATATATTGTGATTGTTTCTTCTGGTATCAAGTTGCATAAATAAGGTTTTTGTTGGTTTAAAAAATGATCAGCAATAAACTCGAATAACCCATGATGAATAAATCTAACGTGTAGGTGAACAAGAAAATGTTTTAAGTTCTGTTGCACAAATAAGACAGTCACTGATAACATAAAAAACCGTGTCAGTATGAAATATTGTTTAATATTTTTGGCTGATATGATTGATTATGAGGCCTTTCTAAAGACTTCTGATATGTCTTATTCACCGAAAAATATTGCTGTTCGTTCCAATATTCAAGGAAATGAAAAATGTTCTTGCAATATTTTGCTTAAAATTCGTGGCAAACCCCCACCCCATCCCCACACACTGACAAAAATAAGAACTTACCCTTTGAACAATGTAACACTGTGTTGAATCGTGTGGATTTATTTCGTCTTCCTTGTCCAAAATTTGCTTGTACCAGTCTCGGTTTAAAACCGGTATCGTGAGAATAAGTTATTATTGATTTTGTAATTCCCACTTCCTTGTTCATGAACCAGCACTGAAGATAAATGTGAACCGCAAATAGTGTCTGCTATTTTAAAGGTGCCGCACAAGAACATAAGAAAAGAAAGAAACACTAGTTTTACCTTAGGTATTCGTTATATATTTTACCTTTAATAGACCGCTCCGGTGGCCTAGTGGTTAGAGCGTCCGCCTCCATTGCGGGAGGTCGCGGGTTCGAACCCCGGCCGAGTCATACCAAAGACTTTAAAAAATGGTACTAACAGCTGCCTCGCTTGACGTTCAGCATTAAGAGGTTAGTGTTAGGACTGGTCGGCCTGGTGTCAGGATAATGTGACTGGGTGGGACATCATGCTACATGTCTGCGGCATGATGCCCAAGTGCTAGACATCACTATAAACTGTCACACTGCAGACATCGTAGCGATATGACTGAAAAATTGTTAAAGCTACGTTAAAAATCTAAATCACACACACACACACACACACACACACCTTTAATAGACAGGGTTTCGATAATTTATATGGTTAGAAATTGTATATCAAACAACATTATATTTTAAACAGTCGAACAAATTTCACATATTAACTTATAGAACTAGAGGAGGAATTTCACACGCTATGTGGCTCAGCCTTGATTGATACAATAGTTTCATAAAGAAAGTTGAATTGCATTCTTTGGTTTCTACTTTACTCAAAAGCGCAAAGGTTTGTATCGGAATAATATGATAACTCTCATCAACAAAATGTAATTCAAATGCAAAGATGATTCAAAGTATTATCTCCTGGCCCTGTATTCTTGAAACTAATTAAGCAGTAGTCAAAAAATCAGGTTTGAGGTTTTTTAAGCTTATTTTTGAGTTTCTTGATTAAAACGTTTTGAAAATACGGGGACTATAGTATTAGCACACCGCCCCGTGTTTTGAATCCCCCTACTGAGTTTAAAAACGAACAGTATCCAGGATATAAAAGATGTTTAAAACTTAATTATCTCATTAGCTGATTTATAATTTCTAACCTGATTGTCGCAAAAAAATAACACTGTCGAATTATTGATGTTTCAGATGGAAGCAAACAGACTGCTCGCTGTCCATTTCTGGTGTTAAAGAATAGGCTATTTGAGTAAAATCTGTGTTTTCTGAATAAAATATTTGCTATGTCGAATTTTAATATTTCTAAAATAAATTGACCAAAGAAATAGGAGGAACTCTTGTATACGTGTATTCAATGAGATGTAAATCCCAAGCAAATATGGCGACCTTTTCATCTAAAAAAATCCCGTTTGATTCGAAACTGCAACAAGCTGACAGTGTTTTCGGATCCCCTGGCGACAATTAGGTTAGATCTAATAAATTAATGAATGACATGACTAACTTTTGTGGATTTTTTTTTAAATATCTTTGATGCCTTCTGTTTTAAAGTCGGTAGTGGGTACAAACAAACGGAATGATATGAGAATACTATTGTCTTGTTTGCTGCTTTGAAATTTATATCTTATCCAAAAAATAAGCCATATTTTATTGAGGTTTAGTGCGGAACATCAAAGAAGTTTCTATGTTTGATCAATAAATTAAAATCAAACAAGTACCGATTTTCAAATACATGTATCATTCCCAGGTTAACAAGCCTCTTTTTTAGCACGTAATGTCACAGCTCAGAAATATATTAATGTTTGAGGTAAGAACCAAAATACGGGATTGGTATTACCTGGGAGATAAATACCGTACATAAAGGATCCATCTAAAATCATGTACGTGCAAGTAATGTGCGTTTCCAGAAAAAGTAGACATTAGGTGTAATCATAACGAAAAATCTTATTCTAATGTGCAGAGTTCAAACATTATCGATATCCAACCCCATACCCATTTCATGAAGGCGACGTTATTAAGACATTCATAACTGTGTGGACGAAGCATTAGAACTTGTCCAGGAAAAAGATCTTGGCCTTCATTTTGAAATGCATGATTACACCTTGAACGTTGAAACCATTTCAAAATTAGCTTATAAATATACATATCACCTTCATTTTATTTCTAGAGAGATAGAGAGGGAGTCATTCAGTGCACATAAACAACTTTGCTTATATGATTAGAGGCGGATGAAAAAATCACTTGTCATTATGTACTGTAACAAATATCGCAGCTTTCTTCAGAACTGTTGGATAGCTGAAATGCCATTAAACATACATACTTTATCCAAAGAGATGGTTATGCATTTTATTCATGCAGCTATACGTAAATATTAAGCACATAACCCGGGTTAAATTTAACGTTTGTTGAAAATATGTATTCCCTATCAAATACAGGGTGTCATGCCAGGCAAAGGATTAGTATCATAATGAAGATGCAGTTGTATTTGTTGGTGTTTCTTTTTAAGGCACTTGAACACATAATACCTGGGGAATGGGAGCTAAATGTCTTTCCCATGGATACACCGAGGCAACTCACCCGCGCTTGATTCGGCGGATATCACGAGTTTAATATAGATAATAATGTGTTCAAATGCCATGACTCTCACCCCACCCCAATATCATCTTTATTACTATTATCCATAAAATAATCAATTTCACCTGACGATTAAATTTAATATACTGCATCTAGTACGAATGTTTCATTTTAAGATGTAAATGTGATAAAAAAAAATTGATAACACTATCTCTACAAATGTTCATGTCAAGGAAACTAATATCCACCAATATGTGGAATATTCTTCATGTCATCCCATGTCATGTTAAAACGGTATACCATATAGCCTGGCCAAAAGATACCGATGCATTATTTCAGATGATTGTCAATTACAAAATTCGTTAAGTGAATTAAAAACAGATTTCCAAAAAAGAAATTATCCTACACATATAATTGATTCTGCGCTGAACAAAGCCCGTAATCTTGCTCAACATGAGACTTTAAACACAGCAAAATGTACAATAGAGAAAAATATAATTCCTTTCACAATACAATATAATCCTTCATTACCTAATATAGGCCTTATAATTAATAAATATTGGAGTCTCCTAAATTTATCAAATAAAAACAGTGTAAAAACACTTTACAAAAATAAACCAATTCTTGTTTATAAAAGACCCAAGAATTTGCAAGATTTTTTAATTAGAACTAAACATGCAGAAAATAAAAATAAAAAGATATTTTTCGTCATCTAAATGTAACAGACATCGGTGCTCTCAATGTGCAAATATAAGAGAAAGTACTTCGTTTAGTAGCGCCAATACAAAGGGGAAGTATTTTCTCTACTTTATAACACTAACTGCGTATCAACTGATGTGATTTATTTGATAACCTGCAAAACAAGTAACATGCAATATGTTGGACAAACACTTCAACAAGTTTCTAAGAGAATGGATAATCATCGCTTTCATATAAAAATTATAGAGATCCTCAGTTCTCCTCTGATATTTAAATACATTTTAAACCAATAATCACTCTCTACTCGATTTTTCTTTCATGCCAATAGATATTGTGCATGGAGACATGAATAGACTCATAAAAGAAAGTTATTGGATTCATAAGTTAAACACTTTGTATCTTAATGGTCTTAATACGAAGGCACTATATAAAATTGTATAAAATGTTGATTAAAAAATGTATATGTTGTATATCCTTTATAAAAACATAATTGCATGTATGACTGTTTGTCTCTATTTTATTAGTTTACTGATTCGGGTTTCATTAGGGGCTTATGTATCTTTTCGATCCTGCCATATATATAAAATTGTTATGATGATGCATAGTATTTATGACGTTACGTAAATGACGTAATTGTTATTTTAAAATATAAAGACGTCATCCGTTTCCTTCAAAACATTTGTACCTGAAGAAGCAGACATTAAATGCGAAACTAGCTGCACAGAATTATCGGCCTTTGTGTTGTTATTTTTTTTTATCCCAATTACTATTATCTAGTATTTGTCAAATTCAAAAGGTTAGTAAAATAAACAAGAAAAAGATACACTTCAAAAAATAAAACTTGATCCTATCGTGTGGCTGTCGGATGTTTTACAAAGTTTAGGTTCAACGGATATACTGACTTACACTGTCGAGCTTAAAGCTGACGTGTTCGTCTATTCAAGAATCCCCCTTTACAGTGACCATTGTAATATTTTCACAATATTTTAAAATTTTGTTTCCATTGTACGTTTGAAAACAATCCTTTTCTAGTGTACTCCTCGGAGGTACCGAACAGTACAGGCCAATACTGTTAAAACTGTAAGACAGATCGACTGAATAAAACTTTATTAAATCATATTTTATAGTTGACTTCACTCTGTGTATAATAGCAAGCTGTATTTTAGTGTGTGTGTGTGTGTGTGTGTGTGTGTGTGTATGTGTGTGTGTATGTGTGTGAGTGCGCATGAAGAATGTACTACAACAGAGTGAAACATGTTGATATCACCACACGATGACTTGTCTATTAATAGAACTGAATAGCAAACGTTAAATCCGTTTGTCATACTTCATTTGTGAGCAGAATTAATCTAGTTATGTTTCTATTTATTATGACATCCATTATGTAATAAACTGGCAAAATAAAATTTTAAAAGGATAAAGAATGTTCTACAGAATGAATAAGAGAAGTTCAGAATCTCTATATTGTTCTTACTTCTGAATATTTTCAGTACAATATTGATAAGGAATAGAGTCAAATATGGAGGAAGCTTCGTTTCTATTTATTTAACCGTAGTGGTGATATGTATCAACAGTGTGCAGCAAAAACAAAAAGCTAAATCAGTTTAATTGTAATCGTAATATTTGTATGTATGTAAACGCAGTGGCGTAACTATTTCACCAGGGGCCCCACAGCAAACTTTTTGTACCCGCCCCCCCCCCCTTACTGTCACTTATTTTTTTCCCGGTTGGGCCGGGCCCCCAAGACAGCCAGGCCCCACAGCACGGCTGTACCTCCACTGTGTATATGGGATTTGCAGAGTTTCAAGTTCAAATCTAGGCACGGACATTTCAATTTATACATATGTACCATTTTTGCTGACTCTAAAACGTCTGCTTGTCGAAGATTAATTGTGATGCATGTTGCTGATTTGAATGTGATTAGGTGACAAGTGTGTGTGTGTGTGTGTGTGTGTGTGTGTGTGGTGTGTGTGCAGAGTTCTAACATAGCTTTAACAATTTTAGTCATACTGCTACGATGTTTGAAGTGTGGCAGTTTATAGTGATGTCTAGCACAGGGTTATCATGCCGCAGACATGCAGTATCATATCCCACCCGGTCACATTATCCTTACAGGAAGACGACTAGTCCTAACACTAACCTCTTAATACTGAGCGGCATGCGAAGTAGCTGCAAGTACTATTTTATAAGTCTTTGGTATGACTTGGCCGGGGTTCGAACCTGTGACCTCCCGCATCCAAGGCGGACGCTCTAACCACTTAGGCCACCGGACTGGTCTGGTGATAATTGTTAATAGAATAACTTGAAGATTCCTTTGACATGTCTGTTGGGAATTATTATTTCAATGGCGATAGTACCAGTTGCTTGCTACCTTTAATACCTTCCAAAAATGCTTTTTTTAATATCTCGAAACTGTTAAAATGACAAGTACGTATCATGCAACAACTTCTAATAGGCTCCATAACTGAAATATGGTCCCATGAGAGGATAATAAAAGTGCCTATTCGCCTTTCTCGCTTTCATAATACCCGTTTTGCGTGCAAACGATCAAAATTAACTAATACAGCTTAAGAAATAAACAAAAAGAAACAACGAAACACACACTGTTATCTTTAACATTTTCTTTTCAGGCCTAAATTCTCAAAATGGCGTGAAGACATCGTGCGAGAATTTTAAATCCACTGAGGATTTCAAGGTTATGTAAAAGACCAAATTATGCCTTCGAAAAGGACTACCGATCGCGTTTTCAGGCGTCGAATGTTATACATCTATATCGTGCTATGTATATTGGTTGTTGTATTTTAATGGGGTCGAGGACATTACCCCCCCGTCAATTACCCCCTGCCATTACCCCCCTGCCAATACCCCCCTATCATTTACCCCCCCCCCCGGTATATTACCCCCCTGCCATTACCCCCCTGCCATTAATTATTGCTATTGTGTTGGCTTTACCTCAATGAGATTCTAGTGTACACAGTACACAAACACAATCTATAGCGACAACAAAGAGCGACGACGAAGATCTTCCCCTCGAATTGGTTTCACCTCAAAATTATTTTATCCTGTGCTCAATCAATCGAACTAAAGTAAATAAGAATTTTATTGTTAATTATTACTATTGTGTTGGCTTTACTTCAATGAGATTCTAGTGTACACAGTACACAAACACAATCTGATAAGAGTATGTCGGTTAGAATGGTAGCTGCTTTGGCTTTTGTGCCGCTTTCTTCCACTGTGCAGGTTTTCGATGAACTTCAAGAATCGACAGAAGATGATGACATGAATCAATTGCTGGATTATTGTGAAGACAACTACATCGGTAGAAGAAGACGTCGAAACCGAGCTAATCCAGTCTTCGCTCCTCAAGTTTGGAGTGTACACAGCCGTGTTCAAAACGAATTACCTCGTACTAACAACAGCGTTGAAGGTTGGCATCGGAAAATGCAAGCTGCCATTACTGCTGACCATCCAAACATTTGGCGCTTTTTGACAATCCTTCAAAGAGAGCACTCATTCCTGAACGTGACAATTTCTCAGCGAATACTTGCGAGGGATCGCACATAACATTCAAATGTAATATTATCAACATAACATTATTTTATGGTATTTTGTGTGATTGAAATTGCAGTTCAAAATAAAATTTACAATAATTTTTAAACTTATTTTAATTAATTTATTAATGGGGTAATGGCAGGGGGGTAATGACAGGGGGGTAATGGCAGGGGGGGGTAATATACCGGGGGGGGTAAATGATGGGGGGGGTAATGGCAGGGGGGTAATTGACGGGGGGGG
The DNA here is from genome assembly GCA_016617855.1 of Megalonaias nervosa. NCBI lineage: Eukaryota > Metazoa > Mollusca > Bivalvia > Unionida > Unionidae > Megalonaias > Megalonaias nervosa. Next base: position 9,279 of record JAECUM010043824.1, read on the forward strand.
TAATGTCCTGCTTCCATGACGTACCAATGTCCACTGTCTCCGTGATTTTGTCAATAGTGTGCGTCCTTAGTTTGTATTGATAGTTCAGAATAGATATGTGCGTCCTTAGTTTGTACTTACAGTTCAGACTAGATGTGTAAATGCGTCTTCGTTCTCCATGACGTACTAATGTCCACAGTCTCCGTGATTTTGTCAATAGTGTGAGTCCTTAGTTTCTATTTATGTTTCAGGCTACATATGTAAATGCGTTACCTGTGTTCATTAGGTATCAATGTCCACGGTATCCGTGATATTGTCAATAGTGTGCGTCCCTACCTTGTATTATTAGCTCAGACCAGATTTGCATAACATCTTCGTTGTCCATGACGTATCAATGTTCACATTCTCCTTGATTTTGTCAACAGTGCGCATCCTTAATTTGTATTGATTATTACGACTTGATCACGTGTGTAAACATGTCCTTGTTGATCATGATGTATCAATGTCCACGGTCTCCGTGATTTTGTCAATAGTGTGCGTCCTTAGTTTGTATTGATAGTTCTGACTAAATGTGTAAATACGTCTTCGTTGTCCATGACGTTCCAATGTCACAGTCTCCGTGATTTTGTCAGTAGTGCGCTTCATTACTTTGTATTGATAGTTCAAACTAGACTAGATGTGAACATGTCTTCGTTGTCCATGACACACCAATGTCCACGGTCTCCGTGATTTTGTCAATAGTGTGCGTCCTTGATTTGTATAGTTAGTTCAGACAAGATGTATAAATATATAGTCGTTGGTTATGATGTACTAATGTTCACAGTCTCCATGATTTTGTCAGTAGTCCCTTGTTTGTACTAATAGTTCAGACTAGATGTGTAAATATGTTCTCGTTGTCCGTGATTTACGAATGTCCTCATTCTCCATGTTTTCTCAATAGTTGTGTGCGTCCTTAGTGTGTACTGATATTTTTTCTGTAGGTGTAAACGTGTCTTGGTTGTCCATTATGTCCACAGTATCTTTTTTGTAAACAGTTAAGTGTATCCTTTGTATTGATATTGGATTTTATATATATA
>JAECUM010043825.1:0-47988 GCA_016617855.1 Megalonaias nervosa
GCACGATTAAATGATCAAACGCGTAGCGCAATGATATTTGACAAACTCGGTGTTTCCGAGGTTTCATTAAGAATAAACGGACATCAAGAACCATCGGAGGATATTTTGCTGAATTTTGCTCAAAATCATGTGGCGCGTGCATATCATCTTCTAATGTCGTTATGGGACGTGATCAAAATATTGATACTGGTTTACAAATATCACAGCTAGATTTTACAACGTTCTAACCGATTTATTATTTTTCGCTGGAACATTGGATTTGTTTAGACAGTCTGTCGTTGACATACATTTTCGAGCTCGTGTTAACACTGGAGGTGTTAATTACAGAGCAATCGCCGTATACTCAGCCATAAAACAATGTTATTTGAAGGTGTTGGTGGCCGCATGAGAGTCGTTGATGCTCCAGTAGAAAATATGCAAGCGCTAATTTAGAAGTCAGAAATATATCATAAATGTCATATCATCATGTCAGTGTCAGTCTGACCCCGGGTCAGATTAAACGATTACAATCACCGTTAGCATCACGATGCGGAACAAAAATATCATTAAAACAAGAACAAATGAGCGGTGCAAATAAATTATCATTGACCGAACGTCAGTTTAAGAGATTCAACGAAGCTAAACACGCCAATAAGGGAATACGATTAAATCTTTCCGTTGGTGCAATCAAGGATACTATTAAAACCGGAGGAATATTTCCGCTTCTCGCAGCCATTCCAGCATTAATAGCCGCAGCCGCTCCAGCTGTTGCAAAAGCTGCTGCATTAGGTACCGTTGGGACAGCTGCTGGAATGGCATTAAAAAAAAGCAACAGGAAAAGGATTAAAGAAAAGGAAACGAAGAGGTTACGGTCTGAGACTTCCAGGGTCTCGATACGGAAAAGGATTAAGAATTCCAGTGACTCGCTGATTTTTCCGATGTCTAACTTTGATTTACTCGATGCTGCTGCGCGATTAAATATAAAGAATTTTAGAGGTGTTTTTATGCGTGATCAATTACTGAAAAATCCAAATCTGTCAGAAACAGGTATTGTTAATCTCGATAAAAGCTCTGGTCGTGGCACTCACTGGGTTGCATATGCAATTGATCCACGTGGTATTGTTTATTTTGATTCGTATGGGTTGGTGCCACCAAAAGAATTTTTAAAATGCGTTGATACAGTACGAAGTACTGCACTTCAGAGTATTCCACTTTGGTATTCAACGCTACCAACACAAACATTAACCGACCCGCCGATATGTGGCCATGAAGCACTAGTAGTACTTGATGCTGTATCAAGATCAACGAAACCACCTCATAAAGCTGTACACGAATATACATTAAATAATCGCTGATCATATAATGGTTGATATTTATGGAAGATCTTCTACTAGTGCTCTCACCGGCAAGAAGAAAGAAGATATCGATTTATCAAAATACGCCACCAAAGACGATCTTGCTGATATTATGAATTTATCTGGAGTTGACCGAGATGAAGTTGTTATTTTTCAGGATAAATTCGGTGTTTTAAAGACGAGTAATATTAAGTGGATCGATATAATTTGTAGAGTTCTTAGTGCTACCACGGACAATATTCCAGTATTTACTGACGGTGGTAGAATCAGAGACTCAAATGTATCAATCGCAACTATCAGAGATGAAATTAAAAAAAGTGTCGCTGATCGTTCAAAATCCGCCGGTGATACAATGACAGGTGAACTTAACATGAATGGAAATAAAATCGTTGCTTTAAGAGAACCAGCAGGTGATGAAGATGCCGCAACAAAGAAATATGTGGATGATAAAAATATTCCTACCGATGATAAAATAAATACACTAAGAGCCGAGTATGACGTTCATGTAAGTATGTTTTTAAATATTCGTAGAAATTTTCAAAAACTTAATAAAACCGCTGAAGATTTCTTTGGAAGTCCACCAACCATTGACATAAATCTCACCGACATTAATACAAAACTCAACGATATTGTCAGTGGAATTCCTAATATCGTCAGTAAAACCAATCTGATTAAAATTCCACACAAACAAATTAGCAACATCACGTACACGGTAGCGTCTGGGGTATCAACGTGGACACCGCGCGATAACACTCTCGAACATACCGCAGAAGTAACTGGGTCATACAGGCTGTCCATGCATGGTTGGGAAATTACTGCGGCCACTTCATCATCACCGAATGTATATTATAATCCTCTACTGGTGATGCTAAACAAGGACACCAAAGAAACATTTACGTTGACATCAACGGAAATACCCCCGAGACGTTACTGGTGGTGTCTGGAATTTATCGCTGTCTTAGACAACAACTAAAGTATAATGATAGACGATCAGCGATATAGATACGATCAAGTAACAACATGGCAGAATAAACTAAAAACCATCATCGATAATTATACAACAAAAATAAAGAAATATCGCAGACGTGCAACCGTCGTCGATATCATGGTTTATTCGGTTTCCGCAATTGTTGCTGGAACCGGCGTAGTATTATCAACGCTGACGATGACAGCGCCGATCGTTGTAACAGTCATTGTTTCATCGTCAACCACGATCGCTGGAATATTTAATATTATCGCGAAAAAGATAAATACGTGCACGAATGAAAAATTGAACGAGTATACGGTGAAATTACATACAGCAACAACCGCCTACTCTAAATTATTATTAATGATTTCTTCGTCGCTTAATGATGGAATAATATCTGACGAAGAATTCAGTATTATAATAAAGATCTACAATGAGGTATTTGATGAAAAAATTCCTGAACAGGATTTAAAACAATAATAGTATAATAATGGCCGAGTCAAGGGAATTATTACAACAGATCGTCACTAATACTGCTCCGGTAAGAACCACAATGATATCAGCGAGTTCAACTAATCCTGAATTCAGTATTAATTTTCCAATTTCAACACCAGCATCCGAGATAGCGCTAGCGCAATTACGAGTTTATTATAGTTGGCCAAATATTAGGTCAAAATCGTTTGGTGGACTACAACCGAATAATTCATTAGTATTTGCAAATAAAAACAAACCCGATGGAACTCCTGATTGGCACGTAGTTAGTATTCCAGCGGGTAGTTATCAAATAGAACAGATCAATGAAGAATTCCAGCGCAGAATTAAATCCATTACAGGAAAAGAATCAAAGATTGCTATTACCGTTCACGAACCAACGTTATCATCGGCGGTTGAAATAAAATCTCCGGATTACGCCGTTGATATTTATCAATCTTCGATTAGGTCAGTGTTAGGATGGCCTAAAGTTAAACCTGTTTATGAAGGTCCGCCGGAACCACGTCGAGATGAATTTTTTGTAACAGCGGAAAGATCAACAGAATTTTCACAATTTATTCGGGATAACATCGGTTTTTTTATAGTCGATTCATCACGACTTAATACTGACAGTGATGGAACAAAATATCCTGCAATTGCGGTTGCATTAATGAAATTTGAAGAAATAAAACTGCGACCGTGGGTCGAGCACGAAATATCCTTTGAAGTTGACCGATTTAAAAATCTTCCTGCGGCTGTTAATCTTGAATATAATCGTAAAATTACTAATTTAGAAAATCTATTTTTGTCACTGTCACAATTCTACGACAATGAGATAAAACAACAAATCATTGAAACAATAATATACTTAAATAAAATTAGATCCGATGTGAACTATACCAACAGAGCTATCATCGTAGATTTCATCGAAAAGTTAAAGAAGGATCCAAATGATGAACTTGTAACACCATTTCTTGATCATTATAAAATAACCAGAGAAAAGCTCCAAACATTTGTAATGCCAGAACTTAGCACGGACGGGCTAAAAAAAGACTCACCGATGTTATCGATGGTTACTTTTCTAAAGTTTTTGAATCATGGAGAAAAATAGCTCCACCAGCGACCATTCTCCGATACGATAATGATCCATACCGTGGCGGCCGTCATGTTTCACCGAACATCGTTAATATCACATCAACGATCGCTGTCAATCTAGTATGTGATGTCATTGATGGTAGTTATCAAGTTGACGCTGAAAAATCCAACCAAGCCCAGCAATGATACATTCTGTATTCATTTACACCTCAAGTCCCCCCAGGTTATTTGATTGTATCAGAACCAGTCAACGTTGTTTATCTAAAATGTCATAATCCACTCTTATCACGGATACATTTCAAACTTACTGACCAATCTGGCCACTTGCTCGATCTTAGGTCAGAGTCGTTAAATATAAATCTGTATGTAAGATCATAGATCTCACGTTCGTAATGACTTCGTCATCGTAGTTGCGGAAAACATCAAGCAAAAAAACAAAACATCAAATAATTATTTTTTTTTACCCGCGTGATTTTATCAGGATCAGAAATGAATTATTCTGGTACAACACTATTAGTTTCGTTGTCACTAGAGTCACACTTGTCTTTATCTTTAGCCAGTAACTCTTCCGTCATCGACATGATATCTCTTGGCTGTTTTATACGAGCGTGTATAATTGTTTTCTTTTCGTATTCGTGAGATAATTCTGACCTAACCTTTTCGATGGCCCGTGAAAGAGGAACAAATAATTTCACCTGCGTATCCGTGATTACTGCCAGCGATCGTAACATCGCCTGTTGGATTAACTTTATAAATCTATTATCGGAGGATAGCGTATACCTATTTCTGATTTTTTTGAATTGTAATGATTCAAAGTCATTCATAATTTTTTCAGGATCAAGCTCATCAGATATTTTTATACCGCTGTGTTGTAATTGCTTAATAGCAGCAATAATATCATTAATATTTTCGTGATTCATTATATAAAAATCATTTGTTTAAATAAATTTATTTTTCAGAAGACAAGAATAAATTTATAATCTTTGGATTATTCTGTGTGTATTCTCGCTCTGAATTTTTCTTGTAATCGTAGACGCGCACGTTCATCACGTGAAACATTCATGACGGAACATGATCGATATGAGAATCCTTTTTCTGCGTAAATTCTATCAATGAATTCCTATCCATTATTAATTATCAGCGTATCTAAATTTAATCTTCTGATTGATCTTTTTCGAAAACGCTGATTTAGTTATATTATCTGCCACAAATTTTATTGAAGGCTTGCAAATACCGAAATATTTCCCAGCCGCATGTATCGATGGAAAAATTATTTCTTCACCTGTTTGTTTCTGTGTTTGTGGATATAGCTGATCTTGGAGAATTATTATTATACCCGGTTCTTCCGAATTTTAAATTCTGACTTTGTGTAACAACACGCAAATTTTCTAAAGAATTATCTTTCGGTTTTGAATTTATGTGATCGATCACAAGTCCGTCTTCGATGACCCCATGAAAACATTCAAATACGAATCTATGTGAGTGATATTTTTCTTTTCCAGCACCAAACATGATGTACCCAGTATTAGTAACAAAATCAACAGGTTTTTTTAATCTGCAATTTCTGATGACACCATCACGAGATGCCTCGTAATTCTTGATGGTGGGGTGTCTCTTAAACTCGTTCTGCTCCATTTATGTATATAATATCATTCTTCTAAATGATTATTCTGAAATCTAACCAAATAATCATTTATGGTTTTAAACGGAGATGCCGATGGTCCATATTTCTCGTCATAATACCGCTTCATCTCTCTGTATTTTTTACCGCCACATTGCACGCATAATTGAGTTTTTCCTCTGACTCCAACACCGCATCGAACGCAAGGTTTTGGTCCCGTGCTTCCTCGTCGAAAACTCTGCATATGATATCCGCAGAATTCTTTTACGCATGGTTTATTACAGCGAGATGAAAATCCAATCATTAACCAGTTGCATTTGTTATTTGTTTGTATTATTATATTATGAATGAAAATCTAATTAAGTAAATCCTGTCTTAATTATTATATGGAGGAATTTAAGAGATTATCTGTAATCGAACCTTCCGCCGTCTCGGCGGGAGCAAGATTTGATCTTGATAAATTACCAAAATCCAAATCAAAATACTCAATGCAAGACCTAGCATTGATGAATGATGATATAACCGATCGTATTCGTGAAGCTAAAAAAGAATTTCGAAATGATGGTGCTACTCATACTTGGTCGTCATTCAGAATCAGAGATACGGTCGACACTAAGATGAATGACGAACGAGGAAGAAGTATTATTAATTACCTCGACGATCAGCGATATTTTATTCTGATCAAATTTATTGTGCAGACGGATGATGATATTTGGATTATCCGTGATAAACGTTAACCTGTCAGTGTAACACAATCAGGACAAACTGTTATATTGGATAAAAAATCCAAGCCAGGTGTGCTAACCGGTATTGATAAACCGTATTATGAACGAGATTATCCTGTAACCGCAGTTGTTTATGCGATATATGCGTTAAATGATAAACCCAGCAATGAAGATCTTAAACCGATGAAATTATCACGGTTAAGTTGTGTAGCTGAGCGAGTTATAGAACATTTCAAAAAAGCAATACGTGGGAATGGCTTAACAGATATAAGACGTAAAAAAATAAACTCATGGGCAGAAACAGTTAAGAATACCGGAGCATCTAACAAGGACGTCGCTGAACTAGAAAAAAAATTAAAATTTCCAATAACAGTAAAAACACTAACCGGAGAGATTTTATATGAGTCACAATACACATCAAGAGGAGCTCCAATAACAATCATTGATCATAACGCACATGCATGGACTGATGCTGTAACAAGATTTCCACGAGATAGAATAGTCAGATTTTATGACGATTATATATTCGATGCTATCAGCGATATCAGTATGAATGATGCTGTATCTGTTTGGTTATTTCAGAGTTCAGAATCCGTGAATTACGATCAATTTGTAAAACCTAATGGAGATATTTACCGTAAGAATCTCTCCATGAAGAAATGAAGAATCTTGCACTGAAATATAATACTGATGATGTTGAAGTTGAACGATTATTGAATAATTGTTTTACAGTTCCATCAGTTGCTGCCCACGCCGCTCAGAAGAAAAATTCATGGTCGCCGACACGATCAGAATTCCTTGAAGATATTCAGCATAGTTGTGTCGAATATGGACATGGCGGATTATGGAATACCAAATACGATCATCGTAAAGTTATATCGGTTGATATGGTTGCGTGTTATCCTGGGAGTTTTCTTGGATACGGAGATTGTTCTGAATACTTCAAAAGATTTGGACATCCGACACATGAAATGACAAGAGTTGCGATAAATTGACCATTACCTGATTTTGATTTAACTGGATTCGCTTGTGTAAAATCATTAAGTTTTGTAATAATCTTCATCCGATCGTTTATGCGTGGTTTGGTAGACATTTTGCAGAAAAATAGTGGGTTTCAGTAGTGCTGTTACGATACATGCTTGATACTGAAATCTTAATGTCGTTGAGCGTAAGTGAAGCTATTATATCATATCATCTGCAGAAACAAGTTTGGTTACCACAACAAAAGAAACATTCATCGACAGATCCAGATGAAGATTGGGATAAAATTGTTTATGAAAATAAAGTTGCAAAAGATCTCGGTAGAAACATAATTGGTAAATTTACTCAAGGTGGTTCGTACGATCATAAACGACATTGTACAAGATTAATCATGGATGATGCTGAGTTGGATTTTATAATTACTGATACAACGAACAAAGGAACATTTATAAGCAGAAGTAATGCTTATTCATCAGACGGAATTAAATTAGGTACAATCGTGAGTTATATCTATGGTGAATCACCGCAATTTACACATTTAAGATTTTCTATGCTTGCTTACGTTTCTATAAATTTATTATTGATGATAAATAGATTTTCTTGTTACGCTGTCAGAGTTGCTACGGATTCATTTTATATAAATAGCGCGTACGTGGATTTGGTAAAACCGTTACTCGGTAATGGTGAATAGGAATCATGGAAAATAAAACACGAAAGTATATTCGATTATTCTGAATCAGCAGACGTTAATATCAAAGAAATATACTAAGGTGATGACAATCAAATACCAGTATCAACATCACCATCTGTATTTGATCACGTGGCCAGACATAAAACCATTTATCTCAATGGACCTGGAGGTTCTGGTAAAACAACACGTACCATTGAATTATTTCATCAGAGTTCAGATATGATTGTGTTGACACCTACACACAGACTAGCAAGAGAAATAAAGCAACGAGGAGTAAAATCGTGTACATACCATAGTTTCTTCAGATGGTGTGGAGATACGTGGACACCTGAGTAAATGGGTGAGAAATATATTCCTAAAATCATCATCTGGGATGAGATTTGTACGGTGTCGTTAGAAACACTAAAAATATTTCTCGATTGGTTATTAACGAAAAATACTACGGTAATTATGTGCGGCGATCATGGTCAACCACCACCTTTCGTTGGGCAGTCTCCGCTCGAGTGGTTAAAATCATTTGTGGATTATTATGAAGAAATAAATGATGATCATAGAGCTATTGATGAACCTCTGAAAGAATTTAAAAGATTAATCAGACTACAGCCAGATAGAATACAATATGAGATAATGCGTGAAATAATTGCGGCAACTCCTGTGAACGATTTTTGGAATTTATGGAGACCAAATGATTTAATAGTTGCGAGTAGAAAAATAGTTCGTGATGAATTGCAAGAGAAATTATTTCTGTTCCATAAAGAAAAGTTTTCAAATCTACCTGTACCATTATGTTATCGCCCAGCAGATACTCGACGACAGAATATTGCAGTTGAAATTCCAGGAACAAATGAAAAACAAAATCTTGTATTGAATGATATTGTTTTGGTTGATGTTGATGTTGTTGAGAGCACGTTGATCATGGATAAAACTCCATAGAAATTAGGATACTCTATAACGATTCATTCGTCACAAGGACTAACTATTGCTGATACAAATATCTGGATTGTCGATGATAGAATCGAATGGTCAAATTTAGTTTATCTCGCAGTGTCTCGAGTCAGAAGAACATCTCAACTACACAGGGTTATTATGAATGCTACAGAAAATAATAATCAAACTGCTAGCGACGACAACGAAGTTGTTGTTGGCGTAATAAGAAAAAAGCTATTTGGTTATAAGCAATGTGACAAAAAATATAATCGCGATTTTGATATTGATACTGAATTAATTATGACACTAAAACAACGACAGAATAATCATTGTGCAAGTTGTAACTGTAATATGCTATGGGAATATTAGAGTAATAATCCAAGACAGTTCACCGTAGACAGAATTAATAGTGATCTTGGTCATACACGTGATAATGTGATGCTGACATGTCTTGAATGTAATCGACGTCGGGGCGCTAGTTTACAAAAGTGAACGCGGTGGTAATTGTGTGTCCTCAGGAATTACTTGTAGCTGTTCACGTAAAAATCCACGCTGAGGAGCAGTTGACTCTAGTCTGTATATGGCAGGTCTACCCGTGGATCTAACCACGCTAGAAATTTTATGTGTGGTCACACTCCAGATAGGATCAGTTGCTCTTTTTTTACCACCTTCAAGTTCACCAGGTTCATATAAATACCTGACAGTCACATTACCTAACACTGGTTGTTTTGAAAAGTCACGTCGTTGTCCGTAACCATCGCTACGGGGTATATGTTTTTTTTTTGCAATTGCTTTAATAGGTTTCATAGAAGTTGCACGAGCAATTTCATTATTTAACGCAGCTATCACACTTGGTAATCTTGCAACCCATTCGCGAGATCTCATGTCGCCCTGAATTATTTCCTTTGCATACTGGTATCCAAATAACCGCTCAGCGAGTGTTCGATTGAATCGTTCAACTACTGCCTGATCACGATGAATTGCGATGTGTCCTTGTCTGATTTTGACATCATGTTTTTTCATCAGCGATGATACTGTACCAAGAAATTCTTTGCCAGGATCAGCTTGTAGCAACTGTGGCCATCGTAATGGTCCTCGTTGATAAATTCGTTCAAACGCAGATGCAACTTCAGATGTTGTTTTTGTTGATAGCGGCTCCGCTTCTTTATATCTACTTGCAACATCAACGACAGTTAACGCGTATTTGTACGTGCGTGATTGACGTCCACATGTTTTAATAGTATCGTGCGGTAAAAGCAAAATATCTGCTTGATGAACTTCATTGGGAACGCTGACATCAAAATACGCGTACTGAATTCTTTTAGGTGGACGTAGATATATTTGCCATATTGCCTGTCGTGCTAACCACGCTGCAGCAACAGCACGTGAGACTTTTGCTGCTGTAGCGAGTTTACTAATAGCTGCTCTGCCCTTCCAATATCCTCTTGGGCTATAATAAATGGATTCCATTATAATAGTTATATAATTAATTACCCAGCCCCTAACATTATATTACCTTTCATAGCAGTTTTTACTAGAAAACTAGCGAGTTTTTCTCTGAGAGATTTATCAGGTATAGAATTTAACGCATGAATCAATTTCACATCTGCGAGATGCCGTTGTTGTAAATCCTTGTTTTTATACGCAACATCATGAAAGTGACACGCTTGATCAATCTTGTTTATTGGATACTCTCCAGGTCGCGGCTGATTTTGATCATCAAGTCGAATATCAAGTCGAGTTCCAGGACCACAATAATTGTATCCGGGTAGATGTTTTTCCCCGGGATACTTTGCCCACGGAACCCCTGGAAAATTTTCCCAACGAAGCGGCGATATCACCTCCTGTCTTTGTACTAGACGAAATAAATTTGTATTTTTTTTGTACCACACTTTTCACACTTACCTGTAAGAGCGCATTTTTTATTTTTTGTTATTATTGTTGTTAATCCAGTGGTTGGGGTGGTTGCCCTGCATCGAACACAATATAAATTCATATCATTTATCATATGGATATAATTGACTTTTCGGCGACACGAAAATAAGAGCCAGTCAAGCATCACCTAGTGTTACCAAATTCTATTAGGGCAATCATAATAGGTCCATCTGGATCAGGCAAAACACAATTATTGCTTAATTTGATAATGAGATGGCTCAAATGGGATAAACTATATTTAGTAGCACCATCTGTAGATGATCAACGATGCTATGAAGTGCTTAAAGATTTTAATGAAAATGCAAAGTTGCTGAATGAAGACAGTGACAGTGATGGAGTCAGTGTTATTGATTTTATCACTGATATTGATGAAGCGCCATCTGTAGATGACCTGGATGGACGTATTAATAATTTAGTAGTGTACGACGATGTCATGCTGGACAAACAATCAAATCCAGCTAGGATATTTTCTCGATATAGACATAAAAATACAGACGTGATTTATGTTACACAGCGTTATACACAAATTGCAAAAGTGATCAGAGATAACTGTAATATTTTAGTTGTATTTAACGGAGTTGATAATCATACGCTGCAAACTATTTATTATACTTGGTGTTCAGGGGACATGGACATGAATAAATTTAAAAATTTCTTTGCACACGCGCAAGCTACTCCGTTTGGTTTCATCACGATAAATTTGCACGACCCTAGGTCGAGATATCGTATAGGTATCGATAGAATATTTGGTCCTTGATACTGAATAACTCTGTCACTCATAGAGTAATGAAGCAGTTATTTCCCTTGACAGTCAAGGATAAAACGGTTCATAGATAATTAATAGTTTCATACCTATACAGTCATGTTTCTTCTTTGACTTCGATTTCCCAGCCTCATATCTCTAAAAAGTCTGAGAAATTTACCTATTTCATATAATCAAACCACAAAAACTCTGTTGCCTAAAATCAGGACGAACCACGCTATAAACATTAGTCATTATTGATTTTGTTTTTGTTCAGACTGGAATAAACTGAATAATATCGATCCAAGCATTCATTGCTAGATAGTTCTGTCCTGATGAAATCAAGGGTTGATAATAAAATATTTAAACAGGACAGAAACGGCAGAAATATGTAAAATTACAGATTTTATTCAGAATCAGATAAAATACTGATCACAGAATCTGCAGTGACAGAGTCAATGCTTATATATTTATTTTTGAAACACATATTTGCAATTGGAACATGGTACATTGCTATCGCGTCTGACTCTCGTACTCGAGGTCTAGGGTTCGGTTCCCCATGACTAACACATGTCGGTGGTTTGAGGCCCTGGGATGCCACTTATTTTAATAATTGGGGCGCAAGCATAAGCCTCATGTAACCCTCGCCAACGTCAAACAACGTGGCGAGTGCAGTTTTGCACTTTCCCCGGGGTTTGATTTGGGGGGGGGGGGTTTACTATATGCGCTTGCGTCCTAAAATAAACAGCAGGATGATGTGAAGTCGTGATCACTGAAGGGTACCCACATAGGGGCATTCAGAAAGAATGTCCGCCGGATCAAAAAGTCTCAATAAGGTGCCTGTGGACCATAAGACAGGTCTTAACCGATGAAAGAGTGCCCTGTGGGCTTAAGGCCTCAATAAGGGACTCTTAGGACCTTATTGGCAAAAGACTTTACCGGCAGAAGGGACCCAGTGGAATGGTAGACTGAACGTCATAGCTGCTGTTTATTTTGAATTTATTCAAGTCGATAAACAATCTTTTAAAATCGACAGCAGCGGGTGTGGGTGTGGGTGGGGGGGTGACCACATGTATGTGATATGTTTTTGGTTCCATTTTTCAAATGTTTCGTAGCCGTTTTGTTTCAAAGATAATCTTTTTTTAGCCCTTGTAGGAACCTTATTTTTTCAAAAATGAAGGCTCTGCAAAAGTGATCTGTTCACCCTCCCTGCTGCTACTGCATATAAAAACTGCTATACTTAAAAGAGTGATGACTCGGGTGGCCGAGCTATCTAAAGCGCTCGCTTTATCGATCACTGGAATTTCACCTCTGTCTGCGTGGGTTCGAGTCTCGGGCTCGGGCTATCTAGGTTTTTTTGAGAAAGCTTGCCAGTAGTTTCCTGTGTGACGCTGGATCTTCCCTGGAATTTTACGGGTTCTCCCTCCACCATTATACTGGCCTATCATGTGTTGAAAAATGACATTAAGCCCACAACAACGTGATACAATTTCATATAGCTGAAACTCGGACGTTTGGAAATATATGTTAGTTTTTTCTGGGGATGCTGACTTGTGTTACAAGTACATACGATGAGATACTGTGACTGGAACACAATAAGTTTAGAAGGGTAATACAACTGTTTAATGGGCTGTTAATCAGAGTCATACAATAATTTGAAAAATGTCCGACAAGAGCTAGACGGTCGGTCCATTGCATTTTAAGCTTCGAAATAAAATTTTATCTTTGCATTTTCATCAGCTCAGCTTGTTTAAGTTACACACATACCAAAAAGACAGGGAGTCAACATGTGTAAAATGCAAATAACCCAATGGCAGGGAGTCAGCTTGTGTAAAATGCACATACCACAAATGCAGTGAGTCACCTTGTTTAAAATGCACATGCCATAAAGACAGAAGCCAGATATCTTGACAGGAACACAGTTCATTTTTTCGTTTGGTGGTGACTGGAGAAAAACATTCAACTTGGCCAGCCACTGTCTGCCAAAAATGTGCCTCGAATGCGCTATAACTTTAAGAAATACATTCCATTTCTTGTCTCGATTGCGCGATTATGAAGGGCTCGAGATTTTTTGCGCGCGATTACATAACAAGCACTCCATCTTGAGAAATGAAATACGACAATAAAATTAATCAAATGCACTTATATATAATATGTTTCGTGTTTCACTTTCTTAAGTAACTTCTGAAACTGTTATCACTTTTGTCTATTGAAGACACCCAGCTGAAAGCTGTCGATCACTTCAAGTATCTTGGAAGCATCATATCTTCTGATGGATCGCTAGACAAAGAGATAACGGCACGCATCAGCAGCGCCAGTCAATCACTAGGACGTCTCCGCTCTCGTGTGTTGAATCACAGGAATATCAAATTGTCTACCAAGATAAAGGTGTATAAAGCAGTTGTGCTAACAAGCCTCCTATATGGATGTGAGACCTGGACAACATACAAGAAACACATCAAGCAGCTTGAGCACTTCCACACGAGAGCCCTGCGATGGATTATGGGCGTCAGATGGCAAGACAGAGTGACGAACCTAGAAGTGCTGGATAGAGCAGGCTTAACCAGTATCGAAGCGATGGTCATGACAGCCCAACTCCGGTGGACGGGTCATGTCATCCTTATGGAGGAGTCTCGAATGCCACGTCAGATTTTGTATGGAGTTCTATCTAGTGGGCACAGAAAAATTGGTCGCCCGAAGAAGAGATTCAAAGACTCCATCAAGGACAGCCTGAGATGCTGCTCGATATCTGCGACAGACCTCGAGTAATGTGCCAAGGATAGATCTGGCTGGCGTGCAGCTGTTCACAATGGGTGTAAAACCTTCGAGGATGCCCGTAGAACGCAAATCGCCGACGCCAGGGAACGCAGGAAGGCCTCAACGTAAAGAACCAACCCATGCCTCCAGTGCACACACTGCTCCAGGACATGTGCATCTCGTATCGGACTCATCAGCCACATGAGGACCCATCAGCGAAGAGCAGCGCAGGATTGACTTCATTGAGCCCCGATGGTCAACCAATGATCACTTTTGCCATATGTTTGAATTGAGGCTTTGGGATCGTGGGACGAAAACTCTTTCACGGGATTGCACAAATTAACCGGACTTGCACAAATCCGATTTAAAATCCTTATTTATGTGACCAATGTAGACTATCTCATTGGATTTCTGTGCTGTTTAGCAAGTTTTGCAATGTGTACGTGTGTGCAGCTTGCTGGTAGAAGCAAATTTACAGATCCTCTTGTCATAATTACAAAATTTGGCCCATCTTGGCCTTCTGACGTTTATTGTACGGTAGGTATTTTGTCAGGGATTTACAATAAACTAAGTTATTCCGGGTTATCTTAAATCCACGAATTATCTTCCTCATCCTACGCATCCATCCACGTCGTATTTATTATAACTTTCTGATAATATTAAACGACAATAAATATAATAGAAATCCCCAATAGAACTGCATATAACAGTTATACAGGTCTCGGCACAACAAAGGAAGACGTTGAATATAAGGAGGTTTGTATCGCATCTAATACAAAGGGCTTGTATTAAACATTTGTAAGGCTGGTATTTACTTAACTACAATGAGACTGGAAAGAGAAAAAAGGTAACAAAGGGGCTTTATGTATCCAGTTTTCGCCATGTCCCTTCGTTACACTCATCCCTGACTTGTGCGAAAAAGTAGTTCGGGACAAGAACAAGTTTATACATCGTCGGTTTACAGACCTAATCGCATGTCTCAGAGCAAAATATAGTCATATGAAATGTTTTAATTTTATCTGTGTTATTTATAAAACGATTTTCATGATGATGACTAACTACCTACAGCCCTGACTGAACTGCATTGTAAGTTCCTGGTATTTATTTGCTTGACCGGTGTGATAATTAACAGTCTGATTGAATCTTTTGGAATGCAAAGGGACAGTTCCGAGTTGGAGCGATACAATCTGGAATGCTAACAAGTACAATAGGAATGACTCATATGATATTTTAAGACAAAACTGGCCGTATTCTAGAAACTCATTACATATTTCAAATTTAAGAAAGAGACCTGGCAGAGTTAAGGACGGGACACAGGTTAGATATTTAATATATACACAAATAAAATGAAGGCAGCTAAAACACAGAATATACACCGTCTCTAAAATAGAATATATATACACAGATTTATGGCTGCGATACCCTTCCACCTCAGGTTAACGTGCACCTGTCACATCAACAATTCTCGGTCATCCCCTACTTGAAGTCAGTCAAGAAGTTACCTCGTTTTCCATCATTATCGTCCTCTGCACGAAGTCAATACAAATGTGTGTGCGTATTCAGTTTTATCTAACTTTATCGCTGTTTCATTAATAAATCAAGATAGACGACCTGTAATCAGAGAAATAATTAGCGGTTTATAAGAAAACTCGCGCTGGTTTCTTCTTGCCGATCAATTACCTGCTGATGTACTCGCGGTCAATAACATGGGGGACAATATAAACTGCACAACAACATGGGAAGCAATCAATATAGATAGTAATATTTTATATTGCAAGAGTTGTTTTCCTTAAATCACCTCTCGGCTTCATTTCTTTCCTAGTTTGCAAATGAGATCTATTCTAAAAACAAATAAACAAATAAATAAGTAAAAGTAGGGAGGAAATTGATTTCCCTGCTGCAAAATAATTGCCTCTATCAATTTGTTTTTTTACTAAGATGAATATACTATCTTCTTATAGCCGTTCGAAATACATTGTAGACTGTTGTTTTCTTCGTGACCAACCAGAACCATAGTTTATGTGTGTGGTTATTTAATCTAATGCTGTACTCCGCTCATTGCTGTTACGCTCATAAATTCAATAGAAACCCATATGCATAATAATCGTAATAGTAATGAAGTTTTAGCAGTACACTTGATAAACTTGTCGTGATCTCTATTTCATACCCGAACTATATTAAAATATGCTGTGCTCAAATGTCTCCAAATGGCATCTAACTATTGCTTACTTATGTCTCCTATATGGCATCTGACTATTGCTAACTTATGTCTCCTATATGGCATCTGACTATTGCTAACTTATGTCTCCTATATGGCATATGACTATTGCTAACTTATGTCTCCTACATGGCATCTAATTATTGCTAACTTATGTTTCCTATATGGCATCTAATTACTGTTTACTTATGGTACATTAGCCATTAGGGTGACATCCTTTTTGTCTTTCTAATACTGTACTGCATGTCTAGTCTATGTCTCTCTTATGCATATAAAATATACACATTGTCTTCAATCCATTATGTACATATTTATCTGCCCCTTTACCGTATTTTCGCTATGAAGTCTTTCTTGCAATTAACACAACAGTATGCGACTCAGAACCCCACTAGTTAAGAAATGTTTGGACTGTTATGTTACGTGTATTTTACCTTATGTGCTCGTTTATAAGTCTAGTCTAACTGCAAACAACAACGATCCTGATCTGTCATAGTATAATGCGCCTGCAGACCAGGGTCAATGTTGTTTGCTGTCCTGATTACTCCTAACAAACTGCACAGACCAAGACCTGCCAGCACAATATGTGATGGCTGATCTGGGTCTTTGCAGTTGGACTTGACTTATAAGTGAGTACAGACGGTACGTTAATGATGACATTCCACAGATGTGGACGAAAATGAATCTGAAACCTATTGTACTTACTATTACAAAGAAATATTCTTCTCAGACATTTATCGTGTTGAATTTGACTGGGATGATCGTTTTGACATCCATAGCAATATTTCTTGGTCAGTTTCGTAATTTTATCCGCCAGGTGTTTGGCAAAGCAGAACACTAAATGTTCTTCTTGCTCTGGCAATCTGGACGTGACTACTATGACCACTTCGTCTTTGTCTTCGGGTTCTGTTTTCACGGTATCCTCCCATTCCATTTTCAAAGATTCTCTACCGTTCAAAGAGGGATAATTGTCTTCCATAGTTTCTAATAGTCTAGAATGACATCTCTCAAACTGTTGATTTCTATGGTATTATTGAATTCGGCATGCAGGATGACGTTGACCGTCTTGGTGAGAGCTTCTGCAAACTGAAGTTCCACACGCAGTTGACCGGATTTTATAGGGTGGAAATGTCCCTCGTCGCTGCCTTGGTCTGAAGTGAAATCAAAGGCCCACAAAGTGTAACTTCCTACATAATCTTCATACGAAATACCGTGACTGGCGTTGGTTCCTAGTTGTACCGTAGCTTCGTACAGGGACAAGTACGATCTCAAGTAATTCTTCCGGGCAAAGTTAGGTTTGAAGGGTCTGGTATATAAGGTCTTACCATCGCGACTGACTTCGATCTTGGACACTCTGTAGTGCTTAAACTGGAAAGGATTTTGATCGTGGGATCCGTTGAGGGCTGCATTACTGACGATGTCAACTATTAAACGTTTGGGAAACTGTCCTTGGAACAGATGATCTTCGATCTTGGATCGGAGTCCAGCAGCAATGGTGAATGTTTTCACTTCTACGCGTCGTATCGGATACTTGGCGGTCGTTTTGCTCAATGTGTGACTGATGTCGTTTCCTGCCTTAGGTAACACTTCAACGCGGCGCACGTAAAGTCTGGCTTCTTGGATGATGGTTTTGCACTCGTTGGCATGAGCCATCACCGCTGCGATTGAGTCTCAGGCGAATATCCACTCCGTTGAACAAATACTTGTCTTCCAACCACGTGTCCAAATGAAAACGATCCATTAGTTCTAAACTACGATCTTGCAGGATTTTCTTTCGACGGTCGTTAAAGCCCACATTGTGAGGATTGTCATCGACTGTCAGGGCTGTGTCGTTAAACATGTCCTCGCCTGCTATGTCAGGTTTCCATACCTCGCAAGCATCAAGGTGAGTGTTCTTGGCCTCTTTTCCGTACCTCAAGAGATTTTCCAGGTACGCTAGGTAAGGGTAAGTATCCATGCTACTGCTCACCAGTTTGCTATTCAAGTACAAATCCACTTCGCTGAACAAGGAATGCATGAAATTGTTGACGGGAGCTACTCTGGCATCGGCTCCCGGATTGGTGTTGTCCGTTTTGATCACTTTCAATTTCAGGTACAAGTAGCTGCTATTCAGATCGATGTAATCTTCGGGTTGTCCTTTGATTTCAAACTCGATGGGAGGTGAATCCGTCAAAGAGGAGACGGGATGAAATTCGACCCTTTGGGATTCTTGCATCGTCATCATGGTGGATGGCATGGCAAACAGATCCAGTTCCAACTTGGAACAGGCGCAAGACTCTTGGTGCATCATTTTCTTTCTTTCTCTCTGTGATCTTTTAATAATCAAAAACGTGTAAGTCTCGGACTGTTTTTCTTTTCTTAGTCTTTCTAGCTCTGGGTGTGAAATCCTCTTAAGGGGTGTTTTCGTCGCCTTTATCTGCCTGGTCCTTGCTGTGGCGTCAGGGAAGCAGGAATGCCTGACTCGTCAGCGCCCAGGGCATTTCTAGGAGTTTCTCGTCGGCCCAAAATGTCTTTGCCTGTTTGAAGGAAGATATTTTTGCCTGCTCTCAAGAAAGCTTCTTTGGGGATTTGTTTGTCAATGTTAACATTTTAGAGAAATTCTTTACCTTGCGTCAACGCGGCATCTTTCAAGGCGTGCAATCCCCATGTCACCATCGGTTTCAACACGGGAGCCACCGAACGAAAGACTGATGTTAGCATATCTCCTAAACCATGTCCTCGCTGTCGAGCGACTCCTTGGTACAACCCCTTGACTGACAAGGGGTTAGAGTAATCGTTTTCGAAAATGGAGTTTCACTGTGACTTTCCCTTTGGTGAATGGAATATTTTGTCCCAGATCTCCTTTTATAGTAATGTTGACAGTATCGATATACGACTTACTGACGGGTAAATAGTGAGGATGTACAAATTCGCGTTGAACGTGATAGGTGTTTTTTCACCTTCCTCGTCAGCGTTCGTGGCAGAATCCACTTTGAAAGGAATGACACTCAGTAACGTTACGGAAGTGTGTCCCACCACGTTGTACTCCGCCACATCGGAGTACACAAAGATCAAATTCAGTCCTGGGTTCATTTCTACAGGGAATCTAAAATATTTCGCAAATCCGAGTTACTGTTCACGGCTGATATTTCGTTTCTAATCTTGATCAACTTGGGGTTTCCACCCAAAATGTCATACAATTCAGGGCACAATGTAATGGCCAATACTTTGTCCTCTGAAAATTTGATTAGTAGTCGACGAGCTATTTTGTGGTATTCCATCGTGACACTTCTTCTGGTTTTCTCCAAGACTTTACCAAACATGGCACTGAACCTGTCAGCAATGGTGTTCACCAAATGTTGTCCACTAAAATAATAACCTGGGGGAATTTTCAACCGATAAGTGGTCCGTTTAGTTTTGGGGTCTTACAATTTCATAATGTCACCTACACTGGCGCGTTCATCCAAGTGTTGTTGCACTTGCTCGTCATGAACTTCTACCGTAAAAGTGTTTTGATTTTCGATGATGTTTTTGATTTGTGTAGGGTGAATCATTTCCACTAAAGCCACTTCCCAATGGGCTTCATGATCCAATTGGATGGCCTGAGGTAATTTGGCCGTGTAACAGCATAACGTGTTATTGGGAAACCCCTCCATGGAACTGTCACTGGGTAACGTTAAGTAAAATTGGTTGTTCATAATTCCAGAGTTCTAGTGTCCAAGGGGTCGCTGGTAGTCAGAGGAATGTCTGAAAGAGAATTGTTATGGTGACTGTTGGAAGGGGGACTGACGTTGGACGCAAGACTCCCATTGTTGTTCCCGTTAGAGGAATATTTCAGAGACGGATTCGGAAGAAGGTAACCGATACAACTGCTGAGTAAAATGTCCCACAATTGTTTGACACCTTATTGCAAACTCAAATTGACAATGGCAGCACCGATGACACAATACACCACAAAGATTTGGCAGAAAAGACGATTTGCGTTTTAGGCACACGCTCTCTACACCACACCCACAAGGGTTGCTTTTGTAGATCTTGCAGAGAATATCTAGGGGAAGGAGTGTTCGCTGAGGTAGCTGAGGCTGTGTTGAAGGGCATGATGGTCACTTCTTTTTATAGTCGATGATTTGCGAAGCGTCGATCCAAGAGTCAAAACTGGGAGGATATCCTTTCCAACGTACTTTGACTTTTTTGACACGTCGCATTCCCACTTTTCGGGTTCTTTGATCAAGAATGCTTTCGATTTCTCTACAGGTCGTCTTCCTTTTTGGTCACGCGTTGTAACTCGGGCAACTAAAACGTTTCTTTTAATTCTTCCCCATTCATGTCTTCCAATTTATAGACGGGAGGATAACGGCCACGCACTCGTTCAGTGACATGAAACAATTCTGTGGTCCAGTTGGGTAAGTAACCTTTGTCGAAAGTGCATTTGGTTTTGCCAATGTGCACCTAATCTCCTGCTGCCAGCACTCCACCTTTCTTGGGGACAGTCACCGTCGGGGACGTACCAAACAGGCGCTCGAAGACGGTCACTTCGTTGTCTGGAGTCACTTCTTGGGGGGCACGTCCGATGCTCCGATGGTAAGATTGGTTGTACGCTTGGACTAGGTGTAGCAAGACGTCGATGTACTTGAGTGTGTTGATGCGTAAAATATTTCCACATGCGCTCTTTCAAGGTGCGTTGAAAACGTTCCACGATGCTGGCTTTGGTTTCGGGATTCTCGGTGGCGAGAAAATGAATGTCACGTTTCTTCAATTCTTTTTGGAAAGTTTCGTTCAGAAATCTTTGTGCCTTGTCGGTTTGCCATCGAAGAGGGTGACGCCCGCTTTGTTTCAACACCAGTTTGACGGCTGCTCGATTGAAAGTCAATGGCACGACCCAAGCAAATTTGGAAAAGACGTCGATGACACAAAACAAATATTTGTAGCCACGACTGTAGGTGGCCAAATGAGAGACATCGGCTAAATCAGCTTGCCATTGATGATCGATGCCCTCAACTCGGGTGCGACTTCTGGAAAATTTTCGTCGAATGGGTTTGTGTAAGGTGTACGTGGCTTGTTATTGTAACCATCGTTGCACTTCAGGTAAACGGACACTTTTCAGTCGAGTTTTGGCAGCACGATACAATTTCTGAACTCCTCTGTAACCTGCAGGATGGGATGGATCGTAGTAAATGCTGGCTAATACCGTCTTCATTTTTTTAATAAGTGATCCACTCTTCACTTATGGTACTCTGAATGGGACGAGGGGTGGTTTAGAAACGGCTTTACGTGTCCGATGTGCCACGGGAGTAGAAGTTGAAGGTAGTGGTGGTGGTGGCGTTATTGGAATAGCTTTGGTCTTCTTTTGTTTTTTACTTCTGGTCTCCCTTCTTTCTTTCTGACTTCTGTCGAAGGTGGAGTGGACATCTTCTGTTTAACCCAAGCTTTAAGTTCTTCTCGTTGGGGTGTTGAGGAAGGGGTCAACAAGGACGCTGAAATCTTACTAGGGATGGGAGCTGCTGACGATGTTTGAAAGTCTTCCCTTGCCTCTTCTTCCTTAGACATCCGTGGGGCTGCATCTGTCTTGTCCGCTGGGGGTGGTAGTGGTGGTGAAGTTTTCATCAGTGTCTTAAAATCTTTCAGAGTGGGTGGAGCTGTCTCGTCTAAAGCTTTCTGGTGAAAGAGTTGCAGTCGTTGCAACAACTGACCGTACCGTTGCGATTTTTCCGTGTTGTAACTGGGACATCTCGGTCAAATGAGGATTGAGAGGTAAACGTGGGGTCCGTTGTTCTTGCCAACGATGGTATTCGATCCATCGTTTGTAAGGCACTAAAGCCAGTTATTGTCCTTCCCTTAGATTTTAAGGATCACGTCTGAGATCTTTTGACTCCAGAGGTCCCTTTCATCTTGATCACCATTTTACACTGGAGCTATGGCGGGTAATTTTTTTCCCAACATACCCAACATAGGTCTCGCTATTACATTCGTAGGAAGCCCCATGAGGGGGTAAAAATCTGCTGCGTTGCACCAACATCTTTATCTTTTGACGAATGTGTATTTTCTTTTGGACCATTTGGCGAAGAAGGTGTCGATGTTTGGCAAAGTATTTTTGTGGCGTTTAGTCAAAGGTATTGTTCCTTTCAAGACATTCAGACAACATTCGCTTACGGTATCTTTGGAGGCGGTTTGAATGAGTTTTTTTTCGCATGGGTGGAGAAGCTTTGGGCAGGACGGACAACATGTCCCAATGTTTGACGAAACGAGAAGGCAGTCCTTTCCTTTTCTTTCCTTTGGGGGTTGAAGAAGGATGTCTTTTTTTGATGGGGTGAAATCTTCCTTGGTTGGTTCGTTGTTTCCGGGGCACACACCAAAAAATGCACTAACGTCGATGACTTGTCACACGGCCTTTTATCCTTTTTTGGACTATCGCTTCGTCATAAAGGTGACAATTTGTTTTCCAAAATCGCCAAAGAATCCTCCTCTTTGGTGGAATCTCCTTTCCTTTGGACGAGTGTATCTTTTCCGAGACAGACGTCGATGTTTGTCTAAGCAGTTTTTCGAATGCTGTGACTTCCCTTTTCTTTTGTCTTTTCCTTTCTAGACAGGAGAACGACGATGGTGACGGTGTGCACGTCTTTGAGGGGACATCTTTGGGCGTTCAGGAGCACAAAAAAGCTGAACCTATCGTTTACTGCAGGTCTTTTTTATGCTGGAAGTCGACGCCACTGATTGTTGGCTGGTCGTATCATTTTCATGGCAATCATCACACGTCATGGAGGGGTTCGCAACGGATTCAGTCGGGACAGTTCCTGCTTGGACAAATCCAGTAAAGTCGTTAACACTCCCGATCTCTCTTTGACTTTGATTTTTGGGGCAGGTACTTTGTGAGCAGCGGCCATTGCCGCTACAGACAAAGAGGGTGTCACCGCTGGAATGGAAGTTTTTGGAGACGCTGGTTTCCAATGTTTCTTCAAATTAGCAAAGACACGTGTCAAATCGGGTTTGGCAGGCATCACTAGCAACGGAGAAATGGAAGAACCTGAGGCTACTGGAGACGCAGCCACCGATGCGATAGATCGTGGTTTGCGAATGTAACGTTACGTCCTGGCCGCAGTACCTCTCTTGCGGGTAGAAGCTGTTTTCTGTGGGATTTTTCTTTTCCTTTCTCTGAGGCTGTGACCTGGTCTTGACACTGCTGCTCTTTTTCGTTTTCTTCTGGGTACGACGAGGAGTGGCTTTTTTCTTTGGTAGGACTTTGGGAGCATTGGGATCCTATTTTAAAGAGGGAGCGAATGATGACACCTCCTAGAGAAACGCTACCTCCAGGTTTCAAAATGATTTGCTTTTTGGTTTGAGTGTCGAAACGAGGATCGGCCAGTTGCATCAAGGCTACTTTCTTTCTCTCAAAACAGCGTTTGGTTTGATGTGGAATGTGAATGATGCCTTGCCGTAATTGACGTGCTGTCACCGTAAACCATCATAAGACTTCTTTGAGACTAGCTTCTAAGACACGAGCACGTATTTGTGGATTTTTTTCGCGACTGATACCATACAAGGCACGAATCAATTTGACGGAAAGATGAGATTGAATGGACATCATGTTGACGATGTGTGAGACAGACCCAAAGTGACCGAGGTTTTTATAGACTTTTTTGGGGTTGTTATTGTAGTTGTTAAGTCGACGACGGGGACATGTACACGACAGGCCCTCCGTCTTGGCACCAGTGGTGAAACAGAAATAATCGCGAGTGGTGGGTTTAAAATCCTCGAGTAAATAAGCGTGTGGGGTTTGAGTGGCATCGTCGTACACATGAGACAGCCAAGGCGTTCCTAACTGTTTGGCTAAGACTTGCACTTGCGATTTATCTCTAGGGCTTTTAAACAAGACCACCTAATGACCATTGAGACTGATGGTGCGATGGGCTTCGCTAAGGTGAAACAAATGTTGGGTAATGTAAATGACACTGGCATTACGATGATGCCCTTTGCGCGTAAACCACAGTTGAATTTCTTCTTCGTCTTCTCCAAACATGTAGTCGAAGATGACCAGATGGGTTTGACTAGGGTCAGACACGATCCCGTCGTCCTCGCCAGGAATGCCTTCCACAAAGAAGATGGAATCGCATTGACTTTCTCGCAGAAGGCTGTACGCCGATTGCCACTCTTTGTAACACCACACGGTTCGTTGAGGTGGACGATCCATCAAGTGATGTTTATATTCGATCAAACGTTTGACAAATTCGGTTTTGCCTGAACCGCTAGGTCCTGCAATGAACATGTTAAAGGGATGGCGAAGATACAAGGCCACCCAACTGGTTCGATCTAAGTGTTCGTCAATGACTTTGAAAGTGGAGGAAGAGAGAGCAGAGACAGTAGAGGTAGCCATAGTAGTGTAGGAAATATCACTTTTGACACGAAGACAGACAAGACAAGAGTTTTTATACTTTTTTCAGTTCACGTTTATTGCCATCTTTAATTGTGAACGACACGAAAGACAAAGATACACGAAAGCCAAATAATTAAGTACATGAATAAAAGACACATCAAAACGATCAAAGTGGAATATAAACAAGTCTCTATAGAACGTTTTTGGTGATCAAGATGTGGAATCGTAGGGACAGTGTGTAACGTTCTTAGAGTCTCTACACTCCTTGGCACCGTCACACAAGTCTCCTCCCGGAATGGTCTTTCGGGGATATCGATGACTTTCCTGTCCTGTCCTGAAGGAAGTGGTTTTTCTTCTTCAGGCACTGTCACTAACACAGGTTTAAAAGTTACTTTCTTCACGGAACGTTTTAATTTTTTAGGATGACAAATCTTGGACATAGTGTGCCACTTCTTTTGTCCAAGCCTTGAAACCCCAACTTTTCCAGTCACATACATCTTTCCAGTGAGGTTGTAAGTCACAAGTTACACATACATCATTGTACACTTCTTCAGTACCTAGAAGTTGACGAATCTTGTTTTCCTGTAGAGGTCGAGAATTATCGAGATGAAAGTGGAAAGCTTTGAGCAGAATTAGTCTCTCGTGTACATTTAAAGCCACCACTTTCATGCTTTTTTGAGTGGTATGTACTGTTCATAAAGAGTCCACAAGTAATCGGCCGGTAAACGAAATTCCAGAAAGCAAGTCACTAAGACACACACCACACGTCGACCAAAATTCAATAGACACAGTTCTCTTAAAATGTGATGGTAATCCTCCACCGTTTGAATATTGTCATTGATTTCCTTCCACGGAATCTGTTGTATCACGATTGATAAAGGCCGTGGCATGGTAGTCAGTTTTTCTACCTCTTTTTCTCGGAGGCAATAAGTGTACTTTCTGCATCGAGATGATCGTTCTCCAGAGACGCATCTAACTTGTTTAGTCACTAACTTGCACATCACACACCGTTCAGAAGTGTCCTCTTGAACTAAGTTTACATTGTGTAAAAGATTTTGGTAATCCTCTAACTCTTCTTCTGGAATTTGTTGCAGTATGTCTACCTTGTAGGAAAAAGAATCAGTAACAGACCAATCCTTCTCGCACAGGGGTAGTCGAACAATGTCTGACCATTGGAACGCTTTCATCAGAATCAATCCTTTTATAGCATTCAGGTACCAGTCTTTTAAGCATCGGTGACGTAACGGATGCAATTGTTCTTTACGTTTCACTTGAATTTTGACCAACTCTCGGTAAATGCGTTCTCTCAACTCCACAGGCGAACCACGAATGTTGTCTTGTAAAGTATCCATGACCATGTCAGTCAAACACTTCTCCTAGAGCGAAAGTAACGAATGTAGAGAGTAATTTCTGGCCACTGCTATTCCAGGAAACGGTCAAGAATGTCATTAAAATCTTCTAATGTAAATGGTCTAAAGTGGAATATTTGGAAGAACGCACAATTGATCCAAAGAAATCTGACTTGTTTGTTGACTTTTGTCAATTTCATCTTATGAATTTCTCGACATAAAAGGTCCTCAGTCATCCATTGAGATTTTGCTCTGACAAGTCCCTGCCAGATGTCCTTGTAGATCTTCTCTTCAATTCGTTTGGTAATCTTTGAATATTATTTTTTAAATGGGGTTTAAATACTTGTCTAGGTGTTGTCCAACGTTTGACTCCTAGTCAAGCTGGTTTCTTAAACAACATGGTACGCCACTTCAATGACGAGGTCCCACTAAAGGTAGGTAGTGATAATCCGGAGAACGTCCAGCATGTTCCAGGTAAACGGAATATTTCTTCTCCCACTCGTGAAGTAACACACCGTAACTGAAGCACTTGACTTTACCCCCTTCGCCCAAGTAGATAAATCCGGCTCTAGCTAATTCTTCAGGGGTTTGTCCTCCCAGATATTTTGGCCATTTTCCTCGGAAAGTTTGGAATCGACTTTCAGAGTCGCAGTATTCTGGCAATCGCACAGGGAACGAATATTCGTCTTTCACAGGTTCATTTCGATGAGGTACGGTGAAATCCGCAGAAGTTTGCTCACTTTTGGATGACATCCGTAGGGTGGTAGTCACATGGTTTCATAATGATGACATCCACCATGAACACCAGTAAATTGAAAAGCTGTACGATAACGAGTGGAATAGTTTTCGCATCCGTCAGGTTTGACACGCACAGCATCACTTTCCATGGTAGGTACAGTCATAGCAAAATTTCCATGATGTGGTACTGAATCACTGAGGTCACAGCGTTCGGCATCCCTACTCCTCAAGGCACAGCATCGTACTCAATTTTCTCGTTGGACTTGAGTCTTACGCTCGATACTTGCAGTTTGAAAGGATTCATCTTTCTCGCTTGGTGTTGGTAGTGACAATGAACTATCGGTCTTGGACGTTGTCCCATTTTATATGCTGACCAATATCGACGTGACCGTAAGGTAAAGTGAAGTGGTTGGGAAGCCGAACTCGCTTCTGGTACACGATGTGATAGACTTTTTCCAAAGTGCGACTGACAATTTGGTGTGTGGGTAAACGTACAATCTTATTAGGTTCGTAGGTGGTCACTTTAAAATTTCCATCCTGTCCAGACTGCAAGGCTTCTTTCAATACACCAAAGTTCACCAGTCGACTGGTGCGATAATTGAGAGTCAATCACTTCACTTTACACTCCGTGTGCACTACTCCTTGGGGGTCACGGTATTCGTTTCCATAATTTTTTAAACCGCCACTTGCAAAACTTAGAATCTTGTCGTCGGGATGCTCGTTCGTCCAGGCTCCTAAACGGTCTCCTTCGATGTCAGGGTTATGTTGACCCATACGATCGATGTAGATGCCACTGTCCGTGTCAAAGTACAGTTCTAAAGCTTCGTACAGTTTTAAGCGAGCTTGGGCTGTCACGTAAGCAGCAATGATGACATTTCCAAATTCGTCGGCTTCTACAAAGTCCAGTTCTTCTTCGTAATTGACTAAGATCAAGTCCTCACGAACGACGTCCACGTGTTTCATGTATTTGGTTTTGTCATGAATCATCTGGAGGTAGCGAGAAGGTTCTTGGGTAAACACAGTCGTTGTGCCATTTAACCCCACAAGCAATTTAACACCACTTTGGCAAACGATCGCCTTCCTTCGTTTTTCTCTACGTGGTCTAAAGTGATGCCTTCCTGCTCCCAGTATTTCTCTTTGAATTTCTTTTCGCCTGCGGGAGTATGGCACCAGAAAGGATAGTCGCTGGCTTCTTGTTTCAGTTTCAAAAAGGCATCCATGTAGTCTGCGAAAATGCCTTTCTGAGTCTCGTCGCCCTTGTGGTATGTTTCTGTCTTGGGAAAGTGGTAAATATCGTACACTTCTAACAGTTGGTACCCCAAATCCAGAGCTTTGAACAATTTCACACTAACCCACGTTCCCGTCAAGGCGCGTTCTTCCTGGGTGTGCTGACAAGGTTGGTCTTGGCTAAACATTTCGGCACAAGTACGGCACAAGGGTAACATCAGTTTTCCTTGGCAATGGTGAGGTAAAACAGCAATTTTGGGTGCCCTGCGGGAAAGTGACAATATTTGCACACGTACGGATACAGCGAACCCACGTCCAAGTATTTGATTTCTTCTCCTTTCTCCTCTTATGCTTGGTACAGCAAACAGGTGACATTCGTCCGTCATCCGTACAAACTGTCACCTGGGTTCAGAGGGTGCACCAGCTTGTAACTTTCCACGATGCGCTTAAACTCGGGATCGGTTTTCAAACGGTGATCTTTCTCGTATTCCCACATTTCTACCACTTGGTATCCTTGCTCTTCTAACTTCAATCGCCGCTGACAAGTGGCCTGGTACAAGTCTTCCATGGTCCGTTGTAAAAACTGATTTGTAGTGTTACGTTGAGGGTAACAGATGGAACATCCGTGAAATAAGCAACCGATAAATTCATACACGATCTTGGGGTTTTCTAAGTCCCAATCATCCACCAAATACCTTCCAATAGTCTTTTCGCCTCATCCGTAGCGGGCGTGTTGGATCCATTTGTCTTCCTTGTCGCACAAGTAATGTAAGGCTTTGACTGAATATTGACGTTTGACAAAGTTCGTCGTTTGAGGACTTCTGACAGCCAGGGTGTTTTCGGGCATGAATCGTTGACGGTACACTAAGGAACACGCTTTGGCAATGGTGCAGGCTTCTTTCAAAGGATCGATCCCTCCGTGTTCCATGAACAGTTCTCAAAAGTTTCCACAGCAACGCTGTAAAATGTCCACGTCCGAACGACAATATTTTACATTTCTTCCTAAAACTCGAAAGGGTCCGAGGCGTGAGTGTGGTGTCAAGCATAGAAAGCTTCTCGTTGTTCGCTACGCATTCGGGATCGTAGTAGTGAGCCTCGGGCAAATGGGGTAGAACGGCGTGTTGATTGGCTTCGGTATTGAAAAAGTGCGGGAAATAGCCTTTGGTCATTTCTAACGTTTTAGGCATGCGACTCAAAGGCATGGCCAAGTACCTCATCGAATCTTTAAACTGAACTTGTCCCACTTGCACAGAAATGATTTTGACTCCATTCAAAGTCATTTTAGGATGTTCGGTACTTTATTTCGTATAGTATCTCAAAAGAAATTGTCCATCGTATCCCGAGAAATTGTGAGCCATCACCGTGGCATAGCGATGACAATCTCCGTAATGTTCGATGTCCTCTTGGCTCCACATCTCGTCGATAGGGTCTAAGATCCATTGGGCGTAATCGGCCAACGTGTTTGTCCCCCGAAAGATTTTTTTACGTCCTCCAGGAATCTTGCTACAGTGAGGGAAATGAGTAAAGATAGGCTCTTGGATACACTTTTCACACGCTCGGTGAGTTACGCAGAAATTAGGAATCTGAATGCCGGTCTCTTGATTGCATTCGAAATCGAAATAAATGAAATTGCCTTTCATCTGGTTATCTTCTTCTTCTTCCTCTTCATGGTTGGAATAGTAGTTTTGAATGTAACATTTCTGTTCCAAGTCCACGACTTGGCGAGAAATGTGACATCGTTTCCTTCCTGAACAGACGTGCGCCTTGGCATTGTTGGCACGTATGCCTTGTCCACAAGTAGGGCACAATCTCAGGAGTTGACAAGCACATTTCTGCTGTGAACCTTGCGTCTTCAAATGTTGTTGGTAACAGGTCGGACTGACAAAAGTGCTTTGACAAGCTGGGCAATGCACTCGTTCTTGTCCTTCGCCCAGACAGGGTTTAGAGACCAAACCTCCCTTATATTTTGATGCACAATCTTTGTGATGCTCTCGATTGTTATAGCCATAGTCACATTTCTCACAGTAATAACTGTATGACAGGAATGCAGTGATACTGGTAATGGCATCGAAATGTTCATCGTGATGATAGACGTGAATGTATTTTCCGTCTTTGAAATCTTTGCCTCGAAACAACAGAGGTCCGCGCACTTCTTGAGGGTGCACTTTCAAGGTGTAGAGGGAGCCAAGACGTCTTGTAATTCTTGCATTTCAGGAATGCTGCAGGGTGTGTCTTTGGATATCCCCGCTTGCTGTAACATGAGTTCTGCTTCTCTTCGTTGTTTGGCTCGGTCCGATTGTCGAATAGCTTTCCAGGCTCCTTTCTATTCTGCCGTGTCGTTCTTGTCGGCATACGTTCGTCCCACCATGATGGCACGAGCTAAGCACATCTGGTCTTGAGTGTTGTTAATTTGAACGAGGCTGTGCTTGATGCTACGAAGGTCGTTTACCAATAACACCTTTTTGCGTTGTCCGCTCCCTTGGGGAAGAGAATCGTGGGTCATGAACAGTGTGGCCCTTCCGTCGGTGATATGAAACTTGTCTTTGGATTGCTGCACGTGTTGAATCTTGTCCATAACATTGGAAGGTGTCAATTCTGCCGGACTGCTAAACTCGATCCAAACAGGGGACTTTAAACTGTCGTGATGAATGGAACATCTCAAGCGATCGTCTTCTTTGGCTTGACATTGCTGTTTCAGTGTGGTTACCAAAGAATCTCACAAATCGGTGATGAACTCCTCTGCTTTCTGCAGCGGTGCATCTGACTTGAAATCTTTAAACTTCACCGTGTACGTGTAGGCTGTGGTTCTAAATTTTCTAGAGGAGCTTTTGTCCGTCTCTCGGATGTGGTAGTACTTTTCAGGGTTTTCTGGTGGTGGTGAACTTTGGTTGGGTGAAGAGTCTCTGGGTCTGGATTCTGGCTCACTCATGTCATCTTCAAAATCGCTGCCATGAATTTGAGCCAAGATTTCAGCTACTGTGCGAGGCGAGAAGTCACGTGTCTGCCTCTTACTTTCTTCTCCTTTCTTTACGAAATGATGCGATCGTTTCATCTTGACTGCAAAAAGTCCAATGACTACATTTGAAACGCCATTTACACCTTTATATCCATGTCAGGCTCAGTGTATATATAAAGGGCTGGTGTCTTCTCTCTCAGTATTCATTTCACTCTCAAGCTGACCAGCACGATGGAAGAACCCACACAGATCGAAGTTCTGATCAGAGCTTTGCGAGGTGTCATACGAAAGTTTTCTTCAGACAAGCCGACGGACTAGTCCCCCTTCTTTCGAGATAAAAGTCAAGATACTTGCTATATCTGTCAGAAGAATGGACATTGGGCTACAGAATGTCCTGACCGTCAAAAAAGCAAGACCAGTGTCAAAAGAGAAAAAAGTCAAGATTCTTGTTATCATTGTCAAGAGAAAGGGCATTGGTCTTCAGACTGCCCTAAGAAACAACAGGAGCAGGAGGAGGAAGAAGAATAGGTGACCTCGGCAAAAAAAGAACCCCGACACGTCCAAAGAGAGAAGACAGAAAAGAAAAGAAGACGAGACAAAAGTGAGATAGAAGAGGAAGGAAAACTTGTGAAAGTGAAGAAATTTAAATAACAGAGAGAAAGTGAAGAAAAAAAGAAACAGAAGAAGTCTTTGAACTTTTAAAATGTGTTGTGTTGTTATGACATTGGATTGCACAATTTGTACAAGAATAGACCAGACAGAAAAACGTATGTGACTCCTGGTTTTGAATTTTTAGAATAAGGCCTACACTCACACACTCATACACGTACATCATAGGGATAAAAAGGGAATTTTGAGTTTTAATTGATTGAGACAAAATGAATACTATCTCTTTTCGATAGAAGTGAGTGGCCCTGAAAAGGACCTCTGGTTGTTTGTTTTTTATTAAAAAAAATAACAAACTCAGGAACGAGAAGCAACCAGCTTTAACTGCCTTAATCCTTTGCCACGGCCAAAGCCAACTTCTGGACCTGCTCCCGTCGATGATTGGGTAGAAATCACTATGGGTGGTATCTCCGGCGTACTAACAGGGTTGGACTGTTTGGCTCGGGAAGGTCTTTTTCTCTTGGGTATTAATAAAGAAGTCTGATACATTTGTTTCAGACTTCTTAACTCTGCCAAAATGTTCAAGAGTACCGTTACCGTTTGACTTTCACTGTTCTCCTTCTCTCCTAGGTCTTGTTTCTTCTCTGCTTCTTCCTGTGGTTTCTTTCTTGCTTCTTCTTCTCGCTGTTGCTGTTCAAGGAGAAAAGCTTGTTCTGCCTCTTTCTGCTGTTGTAAAAATTTCTCCAATTCTTCATTCTGTCTCTATTTAAAATCATCGACCTGTGGTAAAGAGGGAAAAGGTGCTGAAGGTACTGGTACCGGAACAAATTCTTGCGAAGAGAGAAAATCTAATAAATCCCAATTAAAATCGACCTCTTCTAGAAGTAGCCCTGTGTTAGCTTTGGTAGCCTCTGCTATGCCATCGCTTCTCGTCTCCACGGCCGGTGCACCCCAATTCATTGTCTTCTTAGTTTCCTTCATGTTTCAAATAACAATGTCGCATTGAGTCACTGCGCATAGACGGTAACGCACCTATATAGGGAATGTGACGTCACAGGTAGCTCTCTTCGGATTGGAAGACAGATTCCGCGAAGTGACTGAATTTTGCAACGCGTGTTGGGATTGGTGAACAATCTCAATCCGTTTCTATCCGGTCTTACACTATAAATAAACGCAGTTCACTTCATTCCCTTCACCTGTTCTCGTCACAAGATGTGGACAAACGTTAAATCTTCTACTCTCGTATCGTCGATGCTGTTCCGTACGGACTTACCTATGTATGTTAAATCATCATGGACCATCATCCGGATCACCGATGCGACTGTTTTGGAAAAGAAGATGCTATGCGGAGAGACAGGGCTGTCTGAAGCGAGTCCTCATCTACGGTCTAGAGATTAGACAAAGTTTGAGAAAGTGAAGAAGATCAGTGAGATGTCCTCTATGTTAACGAACTGGTGTTAACATAAAAACCAAAGGCCCTTTTCAGGGCCACTTTCATATGCCTCGAAAAGATTTATTCTTTCTTGCCTATGTCATAGTCGATTGTATAATTTATGGTTAACTCCCAAAAGCATTATTCTCTTACCTAAAACATATTTAGTCGGTTGTATAATTTGGGCATGATCCCTACCTAGAGTAGCTGCGTGTATTCAGGTCGGCCACTTGCAACATTGTTGGAAGTATCCAGTATCGTGACTTCATCCCACCTGTTCCATTCCTATTGTCTCTATACTCAGTCTTGAGGCTATAGTGCCGGGACCCTTTTTCAACACAGAAGTCTACGTGAGGCTATAATGCCTGACCCGTGCCACTTGAGGCTATAAATCTTGAGGCTATAGTGCACAAGACCAAATTTAACATTACGGACTACGAGAGGCTATATCGCCCCACTATACTACTGTCATCAATGGCAAATCGACAGTTAGTGTAGGTTGAACTAAACCCCCTGACCGTTCCGGTGGCCTAAGTGGTCAATGCATCCGCCTCCTACGCGGGATATTGCTGTTTCGAACCCCGGCCTAGTAATACCAATGACTTATGAAAAGTGTTACTTGCAGAAGCCTCCCTTTGTACTCTGCATTAAGATATTAGTGTTAAGACTGGTCGGCTTGGTGTCAGGAATAACTTGGTGGGACATGATGCCACATGTCCGAGGCATGATGCCTCAGTGCAAGACATCACTATAAACTGCCAACTGCAGATATCGTGTGTGTGTGTGTGTGTGTGTGTGTGTGTGTGTGTGTGTTTGGATTTCTAACGTAGCTTTAACAATTTTTCAGTCATATCGCTACGTGTCTGCAGTGTGGCAGTTTATAGTGATGTCTAGCACTGGGGCATTCTGCCGCAGACATGTAGCAAGATGTCCCACCCAGTCACATTATTCTGAAACCAGGCCGACCAGTCCTAACACTAATCTCTTAATGCTAAGCACCTAGCGAGGCAACTGTTAGTACCATTTTTATAAGTCTTTGGTATGACTCGGCCGGGGTTCTAACATGCGACCTCCCGCATCCGACACGGACGCTCTAACCCCTAGGCCATCTGACCGGTCATAAAGTATTAGCTATTTTGTTGCAGACGTCATAGCGGTATGAGTAAAAAATTGTTAAAGCTACGTTAAAAATCCAAATCACACACACACACACACACACACACACACACACACACACACACACACACAATTTTTGCCATATGATATAATTACAAGACTAGAGAAGCCACTGGTTTCTTTACACAAATTACACAATTATACACAAATTATACACTTACGGTATAATTTTATCAAGAGTATCCATTGCTTATTCACACAAATTTCTGTCATACGATAGAGGAATCACTGGTTTCTTTACACCAATTCCTGACATATTTTACAATTACATCTACAGGAACCATTGGTTTCTTTTCGTACGTTCCTGCCATAGGATATAATTGCATCTACAGGAACCATTGGTTTCTTTTCATACATTCCTGCCATAGGATATAGTTACATATACAGGAACCATTGGTCTCTTTTCATACATTCCTGCCATAGGATATAATTACATCTACAGGAACCATTGGTTTCTTTTCATACATTCCTGCCATAAGATACAATTACATCTACAGGAACCATTGGTTTCTCTTCATACATTCCTGCCATAGGATATAATTACATCTAGGGGAACTATTGGTTTCTTTTCATACATTCCTGCTATAGGATACAATTACATCTACAGGAACCATTGGTTTCTTTTCATACATTCCTGCCATAGGATATAATTACATCTACAGGAACCATTGGTTCCTTTTCATACATTCCTGCCATAGGATATAATTACATCTAGGGAATCATTGGTTTCTTTTAATGTATTCCTGCTATAAGATAAAATTACATCTACAGGAACGATTGGTTTCTTTTCGTACATTCCTGCCATAGGATATAATTACATCTACAGGAACCATTGGTTTCTTTTACTGTATTCCTGCCATAGGATACAATTACATCTACAGGAACCATTGGTTTCTTTTTATACATTCCTGCCATAGGATATAATTACATCTAGGGGAACTATTGGTTTCTTTTTATACATTCCTGCCATAGAATACAATTACATCTACAGGAACCATTGGTTTCTTTTCATACATTCCTGCCATAGGATATAATTACATCTAGGCTAACTATTGGTTTCGTTTCATACATTCCTGCCATAGGATACAATTACATCTTCAGGAACCATTGGTTTCTTTTCATACATTCCTGCCATAGGATATAATTACATCTACAGGAACCATTGCTTTCTTTACACAAAGTCATACCATAGGATATAAATACATCTAGAAGAACAATTAGCTTGCACAAATTCCTGCCTTATGATGTAATTACATATATAATTGGTTTCAAATGGTATCATGAATAGTATCTGATACTAGATCCAGAAAAGTATTTATGCAAATGGCTTCACTAACAGAGTTCCCGCACATAAGCTTTATTCGTTTCAGTGTTATTTTCCCCATTAACTATATATTCGTCTCTGCTCCAAACAGCAGAGGACATCTTAATGTTAAAATTGCATCCGTGACGTCAAATCGTTCTGTAGGGGTGCACTGGGTCCAGCTTCCCAGACGTAATAATAATTTCAGTGACTTGTATTCAACATTTTTCTTTAATTTTATAACACGTTTTCTTTTCTCTTGAAGATCATTATATTTAATTTGTGTAAGAAAAAATTATGTTTGAAAATGAAGTCACAAAATACAGCAGCACGTGAATATTCAAGGGAGGTCATCCCTACGTGGTTATATCAAATTCTAGCCACTCTTTTTCAGGTGCCAAGAATTTACTTTATAAAAGGCTTGAAAGGGTGAATTAAGCACATAGTGCAGATGTACTATAAGATTAGTCTGATATATCATTCCCCTTGAATCTATGCAGATACTAATGGACGATAAACCGCCAGTCAATATCAATACGGGTGAGGGGCTGACTTATTGGCTTATTCTACGATGTACAATTGCTGGATAATCATGTTGGCATCATATTAGTAAATCATACCTTGATTTCTTCATTAATCATCCCCCCTACACCCTATATTTACAAAATGATCCCATTTTAAAATAGAAGGAAACTTCCTAAATATTTAGTTCTACAACAAACCTTGATAATTACCACATTTATGGAGGAAAAAAACAATAGTGTGTGTGTGTGTGTGTGTGTGTGTGTGTAAATATTTATTTCTCTGAAAGTAAGAATGGCGTTTCTTAACTTAAAGCCGCAGAAGAGGACATCATCATCATCATTATCATCATCAAGATCATCGTCAAATAATTGAAATAAAATTTGTTACAGTTAAAACACAACCTATTTTCTTTACTGAAGAT
The DNA here is from genome assembly GCA_016617855.1 of Megalonaias nervosa. Lineage (NCBI taxonomy): Eukaryota > Metazoa > Mollusca > Bivalvia > Unionida > Unionidae > Megalonaias > Megalonaias nervosa. The sequence continues at coordinate 36,542 of JAECUM010043825.1, forward strand.
TTGTCCTGTATGCATTGTATACACTGCATATAAACATTCAGCAGGATATCATACTTAGTTAACTTGTTATTATTTATGTTCCTTATTTATTGCTTGTTTTTTTTTTTATTATTTACTAGAATTACATGTCATAAAGGACATTTAAAATCCCTGTTTAATACAACTATATAGGCCAACCCATCAGAAACCCAATTCTCTTGTGTCTGTTTAGTGTCCATGTGAACTTAACTTTCATTGATAGACGTGCAACTGTTACTCGAACGATTTAATGTGCATTTGTAAATGTATATATTTGTTTCTGATATGTACTTTACCTACAGTGCATCCGATGATTGGGGTTAGTTTCTGTTTACCAAATACATTTAAATTTGTGCTCTGGGAAAGAGGAATGTGATGCTTTGTATGAATGCTTGTATTGAAAACAATGTTGCTATCCAGTATCATAATATAAATAATGATTTAAGTCTGAAAACAATATTGTCAGAAGGGAAGAAATCGAATTTTGTTTTTACCAACCTTAACAGACTTTGAGTACCTATTACTCTGATGAAATCTTCTATTACAAATACCTATCAATACAAATCCCCAAACTGTAAATTCTTTGCTAATAATAATAATAATAATAATAATAAGAAGAAGAAGAAGAAGAAGAAGAGAAAAAAACTCCAATGTGCAGTGGTTGTTATATGATTTTTATTTTTTATTTTCCCGTCCACTATTACAGTCATGACAATAGAAAATAACAATTTAATAGCAATTTGTATTTTAAGATGAGTCTTTTGACAATTTGGGTATCCTATTAATAGGGTAGACGGAGAATATTGTTTCAGCTGCCCTTTCTGTTGTTTATAAATGAAATGGAGGTATAATTAGAATAGAGTAATTAGTATATTTATAAAACTCTTGTCAAGATAGTACAATTTATCGGTTATATCTTTAAATTCAATTATAAGAATATATTTTGAATATTTCTCGTGTTTAGAACAAGTTGTTTCATAGAAGCTGTACTTTGTCACAAATCAAAACCTTTTCCCTAAGTATTGATACTATTTACTGACTAAAAAGTCTCACAATTTTCACAATAACTTTTATCCATGTGCATTTCTTTTTATAAAGATGGGAATTATGTCTTCCTGTCAAGTTATCTGTACGTCCCTCCCTTATGTAACATAATTCTGGTGTCATTGAAGAGTTGACATTTGGGACATAATTTGGTGTGGTCTTTAAATTTACACATTGGATGGAGACGTTTAATATGACACTGGGGGGGGGGATATTGAATTGGGATCGTTTGGGAGGGAAACCAAGTTATAAGTTAAGTATTGCAGATGGAGATCTGAAAGTAGGTTTGTGATATTTTCACGGCTAGAGAACAATAATAGAAGTTTGTTTAACGTTCTCTGAGCTTATGTCAGAGGTGGAACCTGTGGAGATGTTGCACCTGAATAATAACTTAGAAACATTGGAGGTTGCTTTTCAATAATTATATATAGATTTGAAGATATGAGACGATATAGTGCAATAAAAATGACAGTCGATCAATCGAAGTATTGTGTCCTTATTTCGAACCATGAGACAAAAGCAATAGAGCCGTCTACACCTATCTTGTTCGGCAAGGCGTTCCAGCTCGCGCTCGGAGAGATTTAGCAGTGGATCGGATCTACGACATATTTGTTTTGGCTTTTGCGTGTGTGTGTGTGTGTGTGTGTGTGTGTGTGTGTGTGTGCAAGTCATCTGTAAGTGCACTTATGAGCTGGAGGCTGTCGTTGAACCTCAACTGGCAATTGTTGATAGACATGTAATTTTCCATGTTGCTCAGATTGGCGCTGATTTTTTCTGCCGAGTATAACCCTATGCCTTCCTAGGTGGCCGTCGTAATTCTTGCAGGTTGTGAAAGACAAGCCCGACAAAAAACCCAGCTAAGCGTGTTTTGATACTGATGGAGGGATGCACGATTTGGGGATCTGATGGTACCTGTTCATTATAGTGCGCAATTTTCTGTATACAAATATGCATACACACCAGCGTACACTCTAGTCACATAACGGTATTTGGTAACAGACGCATGTAGCCACGAAATTTGATCAAATCTCTTTGCGTGCTACTGTGCGCTTGCGCGAGATTGCGGTTAAGCCTTCCATCGGCACATTTAGTGCCTCAAAGTCGGCATAAATGATGTAGGGTACGTGCGTTTGCTTGTGGTGGGTCTAAAACTCTAGAATATTCATGCTTGGTGGTTCGCTACTGCTTTTCACGTATGCCTTTGCATCCTGTAATGTGGACTTTAAGCAAATCAGCCATGCTACATACGACCAGACATCGGCAGCATATGTGTTTTTTGCCTTCGTACTTTCTGAGGTTGTGGCTAAGATCTTTGATCTGCTCGGACAGAAGCAGCATGCCCACATTTATAAGAAGATCGATACAATCAAAGTTTATTCGCCACGGTACTGACTGTACTTGCATGGCTTACTTCGATGCTTCGTGTATTCTACTTGATACAGGATCAACAGAATAGCCCATTTGAAACATCAGTTTCAACGTTTTCCACACTGATAACGATAACGACTCGTGGTAGTCCCTTGGGTTTGGGAATCCAGCTTCTTCCGCGAGATGGGCGATAACGAATACAGCAAGATCGAGATGGACGCTCTTTCAAAATCACCAGCCAGATCCATAGCGCATTACCGCTTTATGATGTCCAAGACTTTTGCAGTTAATTCATCCACAAACCAGTCGATCGCATCCTGGCGAAACACTGCTGCTAGAAAGCTCATAAAGTACGTCTCAACTGCAGTTTGTTCCATGTGCTCATTTACTACAACGTCTCCATCGGGCTGGTGCCTTGGGAGCTCCATGGCTTGAAATTACTTTCCTTTCACAGCTCGGTAATAGTTGCAACATGGCTGGCTGCCCTGCTTGTCGATCGGCTTCTGCACGAGCAGTTAGTTAAAGAGCCTACTGAGATCCTCCCCGAAAGGCTTAGCTGCCAGTTCTGCTGGCGCTTGTCGCAGACGCGGTGCTAGCAATGATCTCAAACTTGGTGTGGTTACTGGTCGCATACCTGGCTTCGAGAAGGTCGCAAATGTGGCGCTGATACTTGTCGCAGAAGCGACACTCGTCAATGACGCGGTGCTGGCACTGATCGCAAACCTGGCTTGGGCACTATTCGCAGATACAGTGCCGGTCGTTAGCGCGGTGCCATTTCAAGCATTTGCACTGTCGACTCTTCGGTTCGTATGGCCGTTAATGCCGCCATCCCTTCTGAAAATATGTGTGGAGAAATGAGGCAACATCGCAATAGACGGGAAAGGTCAAACTATGGCATGGTTAGCTATGTTTCATAAATTATCTTTGGAAACATTTATCTTGAAATTTATTCTTTTTTTGGAAATTATGTGCAGTGTCTTCCAACGCAGGTAAAACATATTCCCTGTTCTGATGTAGCCCAAGCGGCTCGTTTCCAACATTATTTTTCAGTACCAGTGCATGATTTATGCTTTTCATGGTGAGTGTGGCAGTACCAACGGACGAATCCATCTTGCCATATTCCATATTTCCAATCATGGGCCACGGCTTTGTGCAGCTGCAAATGGCATCTTACTTGCAGGTGCGCATACTACCTACTATATAATACACTCTCATTTAGATAAAATGTACTTACAGCATGGTGGGCTATACAAATATTTTCTAGCAGCCGCAACGGCACGGCGAAATTTAGTTTTATTCCCGTGCGCATGATCTGGTAAACTTCAAGCCGGGGTGCACTGTGGCATAAAAATATATTTCCAGACCCTTTGGTGATGTGGAATAATGTCTATGGACAGGTGGCTTGATATTGCAATCTCCCGTTAATGGGCCGGAGTATGAAAATATTATCCAGTCTGCTCTAGGCGGCTGAGGCAGGTGGCTTGAAACCACTATGACACTTTTGGGGTCCGATCATTACAATATTTCCACCTCTGTTCGAGGCGGAGAGGAGTTAGCCTAATTGCCTCTGCGGGGTATGCAAATATTCTCCTCAAATCTTTTGGTGGGTAAAGATTTTGGCCCCGCCAACTGGACTTGGAGGAAGTGAGCATTGTCAGCATTTACCTAAGCAGTCAACCAGTTTGAAAACTTTACAAGTGATAACTTCCACATGTTTCTTGAATAAAGTAGGGAGCCGGTGTACATATATACTTGTGAAATTTTCTTGTTGGTGGTTGTGTTGTTTTGGGTTTAACGCTATTACTCAGCTCATGATAGGATTTAAATGGCGTCCAGTACAACTTTTGGGGAAGATCCCGGGAAAACCCCAGAAAGAACCACCAACCCATGAAAAAAACTACTTGCGCTTTTTCTTACATACCCACATTTGCCAAGCCTGAGACTCGAACCCCAACGGACAGGTGAGATGGTAGTAATCGGTAAAGGCAAGCTCTTTAGACCACTCGGCCACCCATTAGCCCCTGTTTATTGTATAAAAGCTTCCATTTGTTTTTTGCAGTGTGTGTGCATACTGGGATGAATATATGTTACACGCAAAATACTAGGTCATCGTATCCTACTTTCCAGAATTTATTAACAATTGCTGTTATTGTTGTCTATGCTATAATACTAATAGTTTGTCAACTGTAACCAAACTTCTTCTGAGAGTGCAACTTTGGATGGGCATGTTTCATTCAAGTATGGGTTTTACTACCTAATTTTCAGGATATGTCAAATTTACTTTAATTCGTGCATCCATCCTATCTGTTCGATCTTCATTATTATAGCACTATATCTACTGATATTAAACTCGCCGCTTTTGTGTATTTTGGGATCGGGTGGATATGTGACGTTCACCAACATTGGGTCACTACAGTATGACCTACTGTTTAGTACATAAATGGGCTGACAGTTATATTTTCGCTATACTTTCAATGAATCTTCATTATTGCTTTATAAATTACTTAAGAATGCATCTAAGAATTAAAGCAAAGTATAACACATCTTAGTATAAAAATTGCACTAAGAAAGCATCCTAGAATGATAATTTATCACCTTAAGATTGGGCCACTATGACCTTTTTCGGGGATCGTTAACACTTCATAAAATTGGTGTCTGTGTTCAAATTATAACACAAATTGACCTATTACCTCCAAATGTGCATGTCAAGAGCATATTGAAAATCAGTTATGTCACATATAAAATGTTGCTTGTTGTGACCTATATTCTGTTGTTAATTGGCCACGCTCATGGATAATGATAGGTATCACAAAAGTGGATATTATCCCGCTCCTGCTCACTAATGACTCTAGTTCAATAGTTCAACCTAGCTGTCACGTCTTAGACGAAAATAGCCAGTAGAGGTGAAGCAGGTACAACTACATCCATATAATTTGACCACATTCAATTTGTAAGAGGTACTGGAATTGCGAACAACACTACAAGCTAGCACAACTAATGAATCTAAATTGTCTAAGGATCTTGGTTTACACAATTCCCATCAGATTTTAATGCGTTTTTTATTTTGAGCCTCAAGAAGAAGATAAATTAATTAATTTGTGACGTAAATGCACCCAGAAAAAATAAACTTTGTTGCACTTTAAAACCAATCCAAATAGAATTGTACGTCATGACCTAGATTTTTATGTCAGCCTTTACCCTGTCCCAAAATTTATGGTATGCTTAATAATTTTCAAGAAATAAAGAGTTTAAAAGATCAGCAAATGAGTAAATTTTCAATTTCTGCTCTTTAGTTGCCTCAGAAACCTTTTAAAAAAATGGATAGATAACAAGGGCATACTATTTGACAGAAACTTATGAGTATTTATTTTTCGTTAGGAAAAATTTTATTCCAAACTTTATTTGGCAGATCAATAATTACTGCATATCATCCTATTACATTTACTTCACATAAACTGATACACTAGCAATGTTTTTTAGATTCTTATCTTGTTGATTTCAAAAACAATACCTCTATTCCGCTATACATTTTGAGAGAGAGAGAGAGAGAGAGAGAGAGAGAGAGAGAGAGAGAGTTACAACGTAAAGTTTCACTCAATGCGATATTGAGAACAAATGGTTTATTTCATCTATTCCTCTGAAACTACATATAAAACTGATTTACTGCTGAGGCAATAATTTGCTATATCTTTGATCGCACGGTCTACAGCAGTAGATAGTATATTATTATGGGAGAAATTAATGAGAAGCATCAACATGCTCTCATGATGCCTACCCACTTGCCATGTGCGAATTAGTAACGTGATCATATTACATGTACTCAAGCTCCATTTTTAGACGGGGAAACTCCATGTACATTGAAATTTGACCATCTTTAAACGCAATTTTCAGCCTTTTTTAAAAAATCAAACACAACAGTAATTTAAAATATTTTTCCACACTTTGAATAGAAAATAACAAGAACCAATAATGCAACGTAAAATTTGTGAGAACTTTCAGAGTAGTGCTTCTTTAAAAGAACCGTTTATGTGATTCTTGCATCAATCGATTGTATGGGACAAACTCCATATCTAAACATTATTCAAGATCTTTACCTTATTGAACGCAGGGCTCATTCTAATCTAAACGTAACGTGTCGTTGCACAGTATTTATAAAAGAATCCATTTCTTTGTCATGGATACACGCCTCCTAAATTCAATAGCATTTAAATTATTCAGTATCTCCATAACGCTTATTTCTGTATACAGCGAAAACGTCTTCCATTTAAAAAATGTATGTTTCAAAAACAAAAAGTAAAGATATGTTACATCTACATAAAAAGGATAACTCGTCTTCCAAAATGAAATTTTAAACGTGAATATAATTTTTATAAGGAACCGTTTGTTTGGAAAAAAAAAATAAACAAAAAAAAAAAAATAAAAAAATAAAAAATAACAAACCATAACGTCAAAATAGTAGGGATACACAATTTCGTTTCCCTTGTCTTATGTTCCCCTTATGCACCATTTATGATGAAGAATGGTCTCCGTATTGCGCCAGACAGCGATGAATAGAATGCAACACACGTTCGATCCATTATATCGATTTCAAGGACATTTTATCACATTTTTCGCGACTTCGATCATATCTGGTATGTCTGCCGAAAGCTGCCATTAGCTGCCGTTTGGATCACCTCGGTTATTTACGAAACAAGGATTAGCTTAGAAGTTGCGAATCGATAGAATGTCTTTTTCATTAGCAAATTCTCGGACAATCCTGTCCGAATAAATCGCGATTTTTTTTAGAGTAAATTTCCTGCGAACAAAATTTATGATTTATCTGTAAGTTACTGCTTTCACATAAATTTGATGCATATTTTTGTCTCGCTGAAATAGACGTGGTGGTCGGAACAGGTATTAACCAGAAAATAATTCACTCTGCGCCGAAGCCGCTCAATAGGCGACTCTGCTATCTGGCGATATAATATCCAATATTGGATATTATCACGCCGAACAACTTGGAGGTCACGTCTGTACATTAAGATTAACAAAATAGTTCCTGACTCTATTCTTTCATTTAATTTTCTGACTTGCTAATGTCATTTTAATATATCTATTGATTGTTGTTGAAACTAAATAAAATTCTTCCTAAACAGAATATGATAACAGGTTTTTTTGTAATAGGTAAAATTACCAATGCTTATTGGAGCACTTCAATTTCTGAGGTAGGTAGTTTTCCAAGTTGTTAAATTCTTCATTTTCGGAGGTAAGTAAATCTTGCATATAGTCCTCAATCCTATAACGTCTAAATAGAAGTGATCGGTTTTGAAAAACACCAGAACTTGTGTAGTTTGGAAAATAATTGTGACACTAGTGTCTTTAAAGCATACTCTCGTGTGACCGTGCCAAAACAACGTCGGGTGGAAGCTTGGTCAAAGTTCCTTACATTATAACTGATCGTTACTGGTTGGTGTGGATCGTCATTACATCTCACAGTTTGAAACTGTGCAAGATTTCTCGTGCCGACGATAAAAACCTTTTCTGTCTGCTCATATTTTATGTACTGAGTTACAACACAAGCTGTAATAAAAACTTTGTACATGTGTAATGTGTTGAATTTTGAAGAAGTTCTGAATCTTCAAGTTGAATAAATTGTCCCATTAAAATTTTATCATAGTCAAGCCAGAAAAGTCTTTGAGAAAGGTCACATTGATGTTTCCCTTATTTCATCTCTGAAACATAAAAGGGCCTACGTTAAAGTTCAGTGGAATTGACCCAGTCATTGTAACGGTATCTTGGCAGAGAGTACATTAGAACTACCGACTGTATCTGTTTGTAAAGGACCGCATGTCAAATAATTGATCTTCAAAGGAACGTTGATTGCATCGTATTCTAGGCTGTCAAAATCGGATGAAAGACATGATTATTTTGGGGAAAATTTAGGAAACGTTGCTTCCGATTGGTCAGTTAAAATTAAGGCGTACACTTTGGAAGTTATGGGAGTTTAAATTTAGCGACCTTAGTCAAAATTATTTAGTCAGAAATCTTGCAGGAGAGAAGAAAGGTCCGACTCCGTGGGAAACCTAAAAGAATAGTGTTTTCCCTCGTTAACAAGTAAAGAGGCCATATACCTGTCTTGAAAGGAAAAGACAGGCTATAGTGCTAGGACGCACGATTGTGTGGAAAAGAAACAGCATTAAGGGAAGAGCTTTCTATATCCCTCCCCGAGAACCCGATGAGGACAGTCCAAGAGGGATGTCCGCAAATAGATAGTTCGGAATAGAAGGGTCAGAGGAAGAATCAAGCCTACACGCTAGACGTGGAATAAACAAAGTCAATAGAGGCGCTAGGTGATGGAAATCGGGCGTGGACATTGTACTCCTTTCACCAATCGTTACTATGATGAACGAATCCGTAAATTGAACACTTCTATTAAATTCCATTAATGTAAATCTGTTGGACTGAAATTGCAATTTTAGTTTATGTATTAATTAATTAAAATTTATTTTATTTTTATTGTTTAAGGAGGCTCGTATTTGTTTATTTCTTCTCAATAGTCTCGCTCAGTTCTCTGTTAATATTCTATATATTTACTCACACTAGGCAATAACATCAAGGGAGGTCATCCTCTAGATAGCGATCGCCAAATCAATTAACAGAGGGGCACACCCACAACACCCCTTTACAACATGTTTACACCCGACGAGACAATCTGAACATCCTCGGACTTTTCCGAGAGTGCCCTGGCTGTTTGACCATTGTTTTAATTACTGACTAGGCCCTAGTCTACTGGAACAGTAGTATAGTAATTACTGATTCATTCATGCAGGTATAGATAAGCTTCACAACTATGTCATTTTCCTAAGAAACTTGTCCCTAGTGAATCATGACAATAAAATGTCGACCAATCAGAAATTGTACTATTTTTTTATTTTGTATTTTTTGGTAAGCCACTTTTTTGAACAGTAAAGCAATTTCTAAAAACTTTTACCAGACTGTAGCTTGGCGTGGATCTCTCGGTGTCAAGCGAGATTCTCGTTGAAATGATGCTTATTACACTTATGCAAGGATATTGCATTCATTTGGTTTAAGGAAGTCTGATAATGCATCAATAAAGATAATTATGATAAAAAAGCTTTATGAATTAATAAAAGTCTTTATACAAGAAAGTTCACCTAGACACAACAACTGATTTCGGTTCGATAGATCAAGGTGTGTCGTTATGCACATTGATGTACATTAGACCATACTTCTCGCTAATTGAAAGCAATCAAACAAGCAAATAGACAGGTAAAACGACATTAAAAAAAAATAGAAATATTTTGCACATTGCAATACTAATAACTCAAAGGACATGGAAAACGTTGCGTTATGGGATTCCGTAGACTGCTCCCCAGATCTTTCTCTAGAAACTCCCCTGCCACCATTTACTGTTTTCTAGCCTCAACTTGATTTTACTTTATGTCATGAAATTAGCTGAACGATTAGAACAAATTTATTTATTTATTTATTTATTTAATTATTTATTTATTCAGTCTATAACAGTAACGATATTCAATGGTTTGCTTTCTTTGAGAGGTTGTACATTCGGCTCAATCTCATTCTTTGTGCTCCAGCACACATCTGCACATAGTCAACCGCATTTGCACCATGAAAGAGTATACTAACACACTACACTAATAGGATTTTGCTATGATGTATAGCTGAGGGGGCGTAGAGGTGGAAATCTCGAACGACATCACGAGGATATAGCTCGTTCCAGAAACGGCGATAGTTCTTATAATAAATATGATGGCTGTAGCCAGCAAAATTCGCCAGTTAATTCATCCCTAAGGAAATAAGTGTTATTATGTTTATTTATTAATTATCGGTGCAGATTCGTAACTTTATCGGTACAAGTAGTTTGTTTGTTTTGGGGTTTTACGCCATGTTTCATCACATGATAACCTCTAGTTTACTGCCAGTGTATTTGCCAGAGGAAAAACCTCGGGTTTAACAACCGACATGCGAGAAGTTACTGGCAAGCTTTCTTACATACCGAAGCGGACGCTCTAACCATTTAGGCCACCGGAGTGGTTGAATCTGCAGTTAAAATGACTATGAAATTTGCATGATTAAAACTATGGTCTAATTGAAGTTATAGGCTCTGGCACTGAGCTTGCTCAAGGCGTTTCGAGACTATGGAGCACAGTTATGGCATTTGGAGCATATCTAAGACATTGAAACTTAGGTGTCTACTTAAAGGACCGAAGTTAAGAAAATTCAACAAGTTCGTGGATTCTAACTTTATTCGTAATAAATTTTTACAAAAAGTTAGAATATTTTGACTTCAATCCAGAGTAGTAAGTTTAAATATTTTATATAATACGTGGCCAGACCCTATTTTAAATTTGTAGTCTTTCGCTGAAAATAGACTGTAATTTACTATCTTCTATTTACGATTAAGCATACATATCTACAGCGATAAATTATTTTATGAGGCAAATGTTTTATATCGTATTAAAAGATCGCGATCTTTTCAAACATTCTCACGGAGAAATATTTCCCAACGTCATATTTAAAAACAAGATAAGCTCTGTTATGTAAAATCTCACTCTATATTTAGCACATGAACCAGCTTTTGCCTCCGTGTACAACATATAGTTTTAATCTGAAACTGAGTGCAGTCAAGTAAACAAGCACCGTAGATAGAACATAGCTGTGAAGCGTTCACTACCTTCTTCCTCCATTATAGAGAGGTCAGATTGACAAAGTTAACAGCATGTGGTAATTTATGGTTGTAATTAACATAATAACTTACCACGTGATGGAAATTCCATAAGCATCTCTGGCCATTGACAGTCCTTGGAATGGTCCCATCTCTGACCAATGACAGACCCTGAAATGGTCTTGTACATATCAATATAAATTGATGCCCATTAACCTATTCATCGCAGTGTCTGAGAGGTATTTCATATGAACCGTATGATATACTCAGGGCACACACACACACACACACACATACACACACACACACACACACATATATATATATATAT
>JAECUM010043826.1:0-18698 GCA_016617855.1 Megalonaias nervosa
ATTGCACGAGAGAGAGAGAGAGAGAGAGAGAGAGAGAGAGAGAGAGAGAGAGAGTGTGTATGCATACATTTTAAGTGTAGCAGAGTTTAGTGTATACGACACATGTTACCTGCTGGAGGTTGTGTACATGAAATACTCAGCCAGCACTGCACTCTGGGGCAGCATGCTGAAGAAAAAGCAAAAAGATACAGAGAAAAGCACGTTACTTACTTTGACGTTTATTTTGACTATTTTGGTAGTATTGAGTAGATCTTTAAGATTATACATCATGGTATTTATTTTTTAATATCATAGTAATGATATAAACTGTAATATCATTTGTGTCCAGCGTTAATGAATACATTCTTCAATACTTTGATACGATTTGCAATCTTTGATAGTCTCACATGTTTGTACTGATGTGCTGATTAACATGTGCACCAGTATTAACAAATATATGCCGCAGTATCAAGTAATATATACGGTATGATCAAAAAAGCACACCGCGATATTCAAAAGTACATATCTAGGCATCAAGTACTGCTTACAGTGGGATAATATATACCTTGCTATTAAATCACTTTATACGGTATCACTATTCAACAATATATTATGAATAATGTCACGTCCTGGTCATATTTATTAGTACCGTGGTAAATATTATTTAACTACAAGATGCAAATATTATTAATGGTGGCGTGGAATGCAAGATTGCACCGGAATGAGTTTAACCCTTTAATGACAGGGAACATAGTATTGATATCACTGTGTATGTTATAACATTGAAACGACAGGGAATGTAATATTGATATCACGGTATTTGTTATAACGTTGAAATGGCAAACAATTATAACTGGAATCATTTTAGTAACCAGACTGTGTAATAAATGTGGCAGCTTATAGATGAGAAGACCACATATTTTGACGATGCGTTTTCTAATGACCATAGTCGTATTAAAATCAACCAGCTCTATATTTAGAAGAATCTGTTTTAAAATGCGAAATCACACTCTGTAAGGGGATAACCAGACGACTTGTCATTATAACACACACACACACACACACACACACACACACACACACACACACACACACATATATATATATATATATATATATATATATATATATACTGCTATATATATATATATATATATATATATATATATATATACATACACATCTGATATAACAAATATTCGGATAGAATCAGGTACATTTAAGAAGGGTGTCAAAGAGAAATGACGTCGTTATGGAAAGTGAGGAGATACTTTTATGCTAAATACTAGAACCAAAATTAAAGAGTGACTAAAGAATTAAGAAATTGGGTATGAAACCCAAAATAATACAGGCCCTAAAAGAGAAAGTAAATTTGTTGAAAATAACAAAGACCCAGAGACAGTTGCAAAACTAAAATTGAATGAATGTATTAAGAGACTGGATTGCTTTAAATGTTCACGTAGTGGGAATTTAAAAAGATCAAATGAATAAAACATTACTTACAAGGTTCCTTTTTTTCGTGGTCATTCTGGTTAATGGGGTCAACGTTAATTGAACACATGTGTAGTAGTAAGGTAATAGACTGATCCTAAACCAAAAACAGATTCTGGACCAGAACTCCAAGGGCCTGTCGGATTAACTTTTTTAGTGATAAAATATTTTTTTCAGTATAGTAATAGGCTGAGTCTAAACTAAATGCGGATTCTAGATCAGAAACCCAAATTTGTCGGAGAAAGAATAAACCTTTTTGATAGAAATTTCATATTAAACAATGAAATATTATATAATATGGGTTATTATCCATCATCAATAAGACATGTTGGGTTCGATCTAACAAACAGATTTTGTAAGAGATTTGATTCAATAAAATCAGCCTCATGCTATACTGGCATAAGACCTAAAATAATAAGCCATTGTATTAAAAAAGTTGGATATCATATATCACCAAAATATGGATCAGTATGATTATTCGCAACTGAAAATGATATGAGAATAGTAGGTTGGTCAGATGATTTAATGACATTTATTGACAATATGGTTGATATTTTATTTGATAATGATATACAAAAATATTTACAAAACATATAATCACAACACAACCCCATATGAACTCCTAGATTGCCAAACAACATTCTAGCAAGTTCAGGGGCATTCGAAATATCCCCATATGAACTCCTAGGTTGCCAAACGACATCCTAGCAGGCTCAGAGGATTCGAAATTAGACGAAACACAATCCCCATGTGAACCCCTAGGTTGCCAAACGACATCCTAGAAGGTCCGGAGGATACATATAAGGACTGTACAACCCCCATGTGAACCCCTAGATTGCCAAACGACATTCTAGGAAGTTCAGAGGGTGATCCGTACTTTTTATAGACGACACAACACAACACATAAACTTATCCTAAGAGACGGCACATACATAAACTTATCCTAAGAGATATATAAACTTATCCTAAGAGACGGCACATACATAAACTTATCCTAAGAGACGGCACATACATAAACTTATCCTAAGAGATACATAAACTTATCCTAAGAGACGGCACATACATAAACTTATCCTAACTTATCCTAAGAGACGATACAAACATAAACGGGGGATTTACCTACGTCCAACAGATTTTGTACACTCTCCCCATGATAACCCCGAGTTGAGTGCAAAAGTACACCCACCACGTGGTTACATGGTGGGAGAGTGTATTATTTTTCTGTTGGGCTTCGCACCCCCAATTAAAATAATTTTTTGGCAATCCAGAACCATACCCACCCACATTTGCCAGTGATGGGAATCGAACCACAGACCTTCAGTACGAAAATCCAATATTCCTGCACTGAGCTATGAAATCCGATTACATATATATGTTTAAGAAATTACTATATACTTATCGGTTACCTGGTTTTTGAATAACATTTCTGAAAAACATTAATCTGAAATCTTACATTTATACAGAAAAACGAAATCTAAAATATATTAAGTCTATTTGTACAGAAAAACGAAATCTAAAATATATTACCATCTATTTATATAGAAAAACGAAGCGGCTGTTTACATTATAGGCAGGTCTGAAAATCAGTAGGTGGGTTTTTACCAAGCCTGCAAAGATTCAGGGAATTCTGTTTCAGTACGGATTTAGAAAGACAGACTAATACGCCTGGAAATCACTTAACAGACAAAATGAACTCACTAAAATCACCAGCAGCGCTTTATTACAGACAGTCTGAAAATTAATAGAGACATAAAGTGCATTCGTACCAATCTATATTCGACAATCCAGAACAAGCTGGAACGGTATTATCTCCCTTCTATAATGCCCAAGTGCTAAAGTATTAATTCCGTCTTTACAATATCTTTTATCATCAAAATTGCTAAGTCCACGTTTTATTATTGTATCTGTCTAGAGCTTATGAAGATTGGTTCTAATAACATTTGTTTTAATAAAACTGACATTATTATTTAGCGCGGTTTTAAAATCATTAAAATTCATCATCTTTTTCACATATCCTCGAGGGATACCTTTTGCTTTTTTTGTAAGTTTATTGTCATCAAATATGACAGCATACATCTTACTCCTTAATCCAACAAACTCTCTCGCCGGCACAAACATAAACTCATCTTTCATTTTACCAATAACTTTTTTATTCGTATTATCATTAAATCCACTACCAGTCGGGTAATCTGATAAATCAAATAGGTCACGGCGCTTGTAAGTATCCTCATAGACATCTTCGCATTTTATATTATAAAGTAGTGAATCTGTATCAGTAAATATCAGCTCTGAATCTGGCCACTGCTTTTTAGTAAAATTATAGTGAAAATCGTACATTAGCCACTTTGATATATCAAGTACAGCTGCACCAACATAAATCGGTTTATTTAACTTTAAATTTGTCTTTCGTCGTTGTATTGCAACAAGATTTTCATTAAATATTTTCATACTGACAAAACCGTCATCAGTAACTAATTTATTTCTGCGACTTATATCATTTACAATTTCGATAGAAACTGTTTTTCTAATGTTCTCCATTGTCTTACCAAACACCGAGTTATTCATTAACTTAAAAAAGTTTTTCTCAAAGTCGGTCTTAGCCACAGCACGACGTTTGGTATTTAAGTCAATATAATTTGACATCCACCTCAACTGATTAAATTTTAGCACACGATGGACTTTTCTCAGAATTAGTCCAGCATCTACTGCCTGTTTTAAATTTATGTAATGTATCACGTAATTTCTTTTATTTAGCAAATTTGGAACTAACTTATTAACGATCGAATTTTTTGCTGTTGTCATGGCTCGTTGCTCGGGTGATAGTAAACTGTAATCTATCATCATCGACTCTGCACAGAATATGTAGTCGTTGTGTAGATCATGCAACGAACTAGGATAATCTAGATCAACTTCAACAAAATAACTGACATCGGAAAATCATTAATGATTTTTTTAGGTAAATCTTTTTCAGTTTCTTTAAGAAATTGATCTGGAGATATCCAATGAACTCCACCGCACGGCATTGTCTCTGACATGGCCCAACCATACAATTGACGCAGTCTAGATAAATAATATAATTCGACGGGAGATTTGTATCATAATTTTGTAGATATTTATTATTAGCTACTGCATATTTTTTTGTTATAACACTAATTCCGCCTCTGATACCTTTTTCAATAAAATTAAACATATCGACATCTGTTAAGAGATCTAATTCTATTTTGCTTGTTTTTAGTAGAGCGTCCCACGACAGTCCGGGAGCAGAATAATACCAACAAGGATCTAGTCCGTAATTGCTGTA
Organism: Megalonaias nervosa; assembly: GCA_016617855.1. Classification (NCBI taxonomy): domain Eukaryota; kingdom Metazoa; phylum Mollusca; class Bivalvia; order Unionida; family Unionidae; genus Megalonaias; species Megalonaias nervosa. The sequence continues at coordinate 4,772 of JAECUM010043826.1, forward strand.
GCTTACTCGACGAAAACTTTCAAAAACATCTGCTAGTAATAAAACATCTGTTTTCAAACATATATCATGATAATCACCAAATGTTTTACAACCAAATTTATTCCAAATATTTTGTGCATATTTGTATTCGTCGTCTGATACAACTTCACCTTTCAACTGCGAGTAAAATTTATTTTTGTCGGGCAGAGAAGTTTCATCAAATCTGCTCCAATCGTCGAGATACTCATATGGAAAGATACCTTTTCTTGTCAGTAGATTAAATTTATCACCAAAGCAACTTTGCAGATTATTAAAAGTGCTACAACCTTTTACGAGCTCATCTAATGATGCTGCCATAAATTGCAGACTGTCAATAAAACGTAATTTTCCGAGAGTAACTGACATATACTTTTCAAAATTATTTGGAATACATTTTATCTTATTATTTAGTTTTAGCTTAGATTTAATTTCCTCATTGCCAAAAGCTTCTACAATGATATGACTATCATAAGCGCTAAAGTTATGTAAAACGACAGCAATAAACTTTGGTGCATGAAATTTTAAATTACAATTATTATGAGCTGCCCCACGATACTGACCGGTCAGATGACAGTGATCGCACACTTTATCACAGACTCCGTTTGAGTCTACCAATAACTCCTCGCAAATATGACAATTAACAGCTTCGTTAAATTCAAGTTGTTGTTTAGACGTTATTTTCATTGGAGCTGTCTTAAATAATTTGCTAGAAATTTTATTAACATCATCTATCAGATTTTTTAGTAACCATACCGCCGGACTTTCAGATTCATTATCTTTACATCTATATAACTTAATCGGACATGAAAACTTATCGTCGACGCAACAAACTATTTCATAAGCTACTCCGCAAGGAACATGTTGCTGTATTTTTCTTGTACTCGATTTATTACGATTATTTTCAGCGCCAGCCACTGGAACGAATAGGCACTCGAAATCCGCATAAATAACGAAAGGTATATTTAGCTTATGATCATAATTTTTAAATTTTAAGACTTTTTCTTTTTTGCTTAGCATAGGTATTCTTTGAACGTTGATACAGTATTTAATATGTTCCTGCAGTTTCTCATTCTTAGAAAAACCCTGCAAACATCTGTAACAGAAATATTTCTTTTTTCTATTTTATTATACTGTCCGCCAAACTAAGCCGTTAAAGTTTTTTATCCGAACGTAATGTCCTTTATAAAATAATAAATTTATTGTCTTCTGTGTAGCAGTCTCTGAAATATACCTTGGGTAAACATTTTCTCGCTCATCTAGTCCGAAAACATTTACTGAAATATTATTTTGTTTTTCAAACTTTGGTATCTGATTTTCTGCCACTGGAAAAGTTATTCCGTTAAAAGTTAGTTCGTCTTTATATGGCAAATACTTGTCAATTCGGTCACTGTGGTCACTCTGTGGATGTCTCTCCGACAAAATTGACCAACGAAAACATTGGTCGTCGTTGTTTTTGACAGTTATACAGCATTTTTGGTTTTAATTTTTTTTGGAAGATCAACATAAGAACTACCTCGAAGTACGTTATATTTTGCCGTATGAATTAAAACTTCCTTTATAATTTCAAATTTCCAGCCTGACCCAGATGAAGTAAATTCCTCCAATTTTTTTATTTATTTCTTGGTGTATTTCATCGGCGACTGTGGCAATATTTGTTCCAGTTAATATTTTTCGTGATTTAGCTGTTAAATGTGGTTCGGAAATTTCGCTGTCTGTATTTTCAAAGATTATATCAAGTATATCTTTCTCAATTGCGTGTTACTTTGATAAAATCGTGTGATACTGAACTATTAGCTTGATACTTTTGTGAGCTGTAAGTTCCTTAGAAACAACAGGTTGTAAAAGATGATATAAATTTTAAAATTTGCTAAAACATTTTGATCATCAAATTTGTAACTGCTGTCATATCCGGAAAATGCACTAGCAATTTTTTCTGCTTTGATAATGTTCTTTTTAGCAATATCGCGCAATTTTAACATTATATATAGTATTTTTATATTTAAATGATTTTTTAAACTTATTTTTCAACTAGAGGTATAAAATCCCTATTGTATAATGACAGAAAGTATGAGATATATCAGAATGACAGCGGAAGAGGAAGAAACTTATGTTCACCCAAAGTACAACTTATATGCTGCAAATGCACTTGGTTCGATTATTTGTATAAAATCTAAGAAATCGGTAGGAAAACCAACACCAGCTGGAATGATAATTTCAGTAAAAGGTGATGATACAGATATCACCGAAATGTTCAGAAAAGATTTTATTTATAGTTTGTTTTGCGAAGACATTCCAGAAGGTCAGCGAGTCTATAGGGTAAATAATTTGATTACTGATGACAATATTGAAAATTTATCATTGCAAAATGAGTATCAACCTCATCCAGTATTTGATTTATATGAGGCAAATGATCGCGGGATAATTCGACATAAAAAACTAAAACAGTTGTTGGAAATTTAGATAAAGATGGTTATTTACTTATAAAAGTTAGAGGAATTAAAACAGATTTTATTAATTATAAATCACATAGGTTTGTTTATGAAATTTTTAACAGCGCTATTTTAAATAATTTAGTTATTGATCACATCAACAGCATTAAATCTGACAATCGCATTGAAAATTTAGATTTGGTAACATATCAAGAAAACACTAGACGAGGGATAGGTGGTGGGAATAATTTTAAAAATCCCAAAAGATCAATTATTTCAGTAAATCTGGAGACTGAAGAAGAAATAAAATTTAAATCGATCACAGCCGCTGTAAAATATCATAAGATTAATCCAGCTAGAATAAAAGATGTAGCTGACGGCGTACACAAAACAGCAACGTCAATGTTGACATTTGATAGATTTAGTTTCAGATATGACGATCAATGATGTTTCTTAGCTCGGTTTTAGTAAGACAATTATGTGCAAACATTAAAATATCATCTTTCTCAAATTTTAATGTTAAAAATGAACTATCATTAGGTTTATTTTTTTCTGCTGCTGTTAGTAATATCCTATCATTTTCGCCCTGCATTACAGTAACGCCAACAGAATATGCACTATAACCCGACAGACATTTTTGAACTGCTTCGGCTAGTTCTCTGTAATTTAATATATTAACTTTTTGACGATATTAACCTTAGAAATTCCAGTGAGAATTTCCGGAGATTTCGTTTCGCTGGCCATTATTATTATAAATTAGATAAAAGTATATTATAATATGAACTTGATGAAAAGACTTGCTGATATATATTCAGAAGATTATATCGCCACAAAATTGCCTAGAAAATCTCTTGAGATTTTTTCAATTTTGCCAATCACTAACGACACATTTTCTAGCTATAGCGAAGATGATATTTTGTACGACAACGAGTCCGACGATGAAGTAGTTACTGTCGCTGACAGAAAAAATTACAGCAGACCGACAACTGGACGATAAAACGTTAAGTATCACATTGCTAAAAAAATAATAAAATTTAATTTTACAGTTACCGAGCAACAAATATTTTGGCAGCTTATCAAATCTTTTTTAAATCTGAAAATAATTGATCATCAAAGAAATATAAAATATAATTTTATTTTTGTTAAAATATTTAATTTAATGCCAGTTGATAATACAAGAAAATTATATTTAATTTCGTTATGTAAAAATATCAAATGTAAATCTGTACTTGTGAAATACGAACAAATTTATAATAACATTATTGCACAAAATTGTGAAAATTCTAAGTTTGTATCGACCGAGTTGGCACCCAGCTAATAAATTTATCACTATATCCTCTCCATTTAACTAAACTCTTGTTGCCGCGTTTTCGGATAACTTTTTCAATAACAAATACGTCTTGGGAAGTTTTCTGAAGTTCCTGCTCGTAAAAAGTACCGGTTATAGGCTCACCTAATACATCTTTTAGCGCGTATGTTACAGGTATTGTTAAAAGTGCTTTATCAACAACAAATACTTCTTCGCTCCAGTTCGGAGTAAATCCGTTTTCAAATGTTTTTTTTTTTTTGTCAGAGAAATTCTAACTTAATCACCAACTTTAAATTAATGTCTTCGGTACATGTTTTCGTTTGCCAATATCGGATTTTTAATTACGTCGGCTGGCGACATTTTAGTGGTTCGATGTTTCGTGTTATTGTATTCGTCAACAATGTTCTGTAAATTATCAATATATTTATTTGTATTTTTAGCTGATAAGTACTTATGGATTTTTTCGTTTAGTGTACGATTAAATCGCTCGACAACAACGCTTTTACCTTCGTTTCCTGTAACATATTTTTTGATATTATTTTGGAGCAAAAACTGTTCGAACTTTTTATTAAAACATTCTGCTCCGTGATCGGTCCAGATTCTATTTGGTTTTCTTTCTGTGTTTGTTATTATTTGTTTTAGCGCATCAGTTATTTACGTTCCAGCTTTTATCTGAAACTGGCACACTAAAAGCATATTTGCTAAAGATATCTATAACATTAAAAAGATATCTCATATTATCATTAAATTCAGCTAGATTTGACACATCAACTAAATCTATCGCCCTGATATCGTCAACGGCATTTGCGACAACTTTACGTCGCGGAAATTTTTTTTTTAGGTTTATGTAGCTCTGACGCTAGCGACGTTGTCGCTTCAAGATCATCATACAATTCCTTTCCGAGTCCAAGTTTATATTTTGGTCCAATAAAACCCTGCACTAACTTTCTATCAACCCTTTCTCGTAGTTTGTGAAGCAGGCCGTTCCATTTGTTGATTCCATTTCACGGAGTTCGTCTAACATTATTTTATCGCAGTCTGATTTTGAGTTTACGTTATCACGGTAGCAGATATCATGGCGCATAGCTATTGCATCAACTTGATTGTAAGGCTCTTGTCCTGGCAGCGGATTATCATTTTCATCAAGTTGTTTATCAAGCGGATTATAGGTCCACTGTATTTATGGCCTGGCAATGTCCAACCTCCTTTTGGTTTCGGCAATTTGCCAATTACTTTATGTATATCTATACCTATTCCAATTATTTCTCTGTTGTTACATTGTTGACAGTATGTGACAATTTTATTTTGCTCGAGACATAAATCTCTATCGGAGTTGCACTTGCATATCATTATTTATTTTCAGATTTACAATAATTGTTTTCAGTCGTCTACTTATTTTCAGTCGTCTACTAAAATAACGTCCCTGACAATGTCAGTACATCCGGCTCCGGACAATTTCTTTAAAAACATAATTTTTCTTTTTCCACAAATTGCGCAAATACTTTTCAGCATCATCCTGTTGTTCTTTGTTTTTTTCTGTTGTTTCATTGATATTTTCTGTTTTAGTTTTACATTTGAGACAATATGTTGACATTATATATTTGTAATTTAGATAAAATTGGGAAAATTGGAAAATTATTTATAATTTTGTGCATTCTCATCATTGGTGTAAGAAGGATGCTTGTCAAATTGTAAAATAAATTTAAAAAAATTGGAATCCGACCTCCTGACATTGTCAGGGGCAGAGTTCTTTAAACACGCGGAGAACTGTTTTATAAACATCACGCAATAATATCCACAAGCTGATGTTCCAATAGGTTGAAGTTGATTGGAGGAGCAATTAATTACTTTATATTTTTGAAACATATATTTTTTTATTACGTCACTTGAAGGAAGTCCAAACGAGTCAAAATAATTGTTATTATAAACTGCTACCCAATGTGTACCAGATCCGTCATCGGAATCTTGTATATTTATCATGCAGGAACCACCCAGAAAATCACAAGTGATTTTCCCCGCAAGTTCATCTTTGGAATAAACTCCGTGGAAATATTTTACTTGTTTTAGCTTATCAAGTATATCAAAGTTACTTAACGCAGACGTTTTCAACGTCGTAGGAGATTTTAACGTCTCGTGCCCGACAATGTTAGTCCTCGTCCTATTCCCAGCAGATTTGGCAGTAGACTTCCCGCTAGTCCCCCTAAAAGTGAAGCTATTAGAATAAATCCTCCTTTGTTTGTTCTTCGACGTCGCGGTGTCTTTTTTGTCGTTGTTGTTTTTCTTCGTCGTGGCATTATACTTATCAGTCACATAAAATTAAGCTACGAAATTGGCAATTTTGTTACCATCGACATTCATACGAAACATTAAACCAAAAATTAAACGAAACATTAAACTAAAAGATTAAACGAAACATTAAAATAAAAAATTAAATGAAACATTAAACTAAAAAGTTAAACAAAATTTTCTTTTCATACCACTGCCGGAGACACTGTTTCTGACGATACCACTGCCCTTAACTGCCTTTTTCGTTGCGCCAGATACTGCTCCAGACGCCGCTGCTAATCCTAATATACCTAACACCGGCAAAAGTTTTGGTATTAACGTTCTGGCCATTACAGATAGTGCCGGACCATGGAAGCCGCCATGTTTTGACATTGCTGTTATTTGTGTGGCACTTAAATTTAAAACAAAAGGTTTTCCGCGGTTATATTTATTTACTTGTTTTTTGGTTAACATTAATTTTGTTAAAATACCCGCAACTTTATTGCTGTCGACTTTTAATGATACCTGCCTCTGCTTTGCAACAGCAGCTGCTAATTTTTTAACCTGACCATCAGTCAAATGTATTTCTTTTACAATATATTTTGTCATCTTATATTAAAGTTACAAATTAAACTTCTATCGTTATTTTACCTCCGACTGAGTCAATTGTAACAGATCTGTCGCTGATCACTAACGCGTACACATACAACTGCGCTACTGGAACTGCTCCAAGTGTCCATGTAATTTCAATATCAGCTGTGCGGTAAACAGCTCGCTCGCTGTGTTTGCTAACATCAAAATGAAATATCGGATAAAGTGTACGAAATTCCTCTACTGATATCTGAGATCCATCTCCAACGTCCTGATATTTTTGTATTGCGTCGAGCAGGTACATGTAAGGTCGAGTAACATTTTTATTAGCGTCATCTGCAAAATTGCATTCTATCACTCGCTCCAGATATTGCTTTGAATTTAGTCTAGCATGTATTCGTCTAACATCAGCATTATCAAATATTGCATTATTTTGTTATTGGTTACCGCGTCGCGCTTGCTGTTGAAATACAACAAATAATTGCCTCGGCAGTTGTTCGCTTGATGTTGTTGTAACTCGCCATGTGTAGTCGGTAGTATTTGGAACTGCTGTTTGATATATTTTATGTTGCTGAAAATAAATTTTGTTTGTATGTTTATCGAGTATACTGTTTAAATCTGACATTTTATCGATTGACGGAGTTATTCGTGGCATCCAAAGCGCAAGTTTGTTTATGATAAATTGTACATCAGCTCCGCCTGACCTAAACAGGCAGTCGTTTTGTTTTGCTCGATCGAAAATAAGGGTATGTTTAACTCCACGAAATACTTTGTTGTAATCGCGACAAAAGCCGAAAATCATACTTAATGGCAGCATCATTGTAATTTGACGTGATCCTTCTGCAAGTGCCTTTCTCCTAGCAAAACCTTCATTGTAACGTGGATGTCTTATGCTAATTGTGTTATTAATCAAATTCAACATTGCAACGCCGTTTGCAGCTGCTCCTGGCGGAGCTACTCCAATATTATTACAAGCTGCAGTAAGTGAGACTCTTTTAGCGTCTTGATTAGCGCCTGCATCTGGTGCGGCTATACCAAAATTAGCAGCATTAGTAATAAGAAAATCTCTTACAATTGCAGCATCTGCAGCGGCATCAGCTCCATGAGCCATAAAACCTTTCATAAAAAGTTCGGTCGATTCAGCTGCACCAATTCCAGTGTCTTTAAACCACATCATATTAGTTGCAGTTGATCTGGAGTAATCATCAGAAAACGAAATAATATTTAAGATTGTACTTGCAACTTGTAGGTGACTTGAAATATCCTCAACAGTTTGATTAGCTAATTGATATCGAGCGCTTTTGAGTAAGCACCAACCATTATTTATAAGAGCTACTTCTGTTCCAGCTGCAATTGCAACAGGTGGATTGGCCACTGTCATAATCTGACCGCGAACTTCTAATATTGCCTTATGTGGCAGTAGAAATACATCTTCGTCTCGAGTATTAAATGTTCTGACACCAGCTTTACTTGGCTCATTAGAATTTTCGTCGGGATACTCAGTATATTCAAATTCTGTTACGGTGTTGTCCTTGTCATAAGTTTCTGTTAAATCGAGATAATTTTTGACAGACATTTTTTATTTATTAGATTACATAAAATTAGCCAATTACCATGTAATTGGTGTTGTTACTTTAGATATTAACTTTTGCATAATCTGCTCGCCCTTTGGTGATAAAAGTTTTTTTGTTCTTGTTATCATAGCACGTTGAGTTTCTTTTGTTGGAGCTATTTCTGATATAACCTGTTTGATTGTCGGTATTCCACGTTGTGGATCGCCAGGAAAATTACTTTTTTTTTTTACTGAATAATTTTATCAGTTATTTTGTGTCCCACCGCAGTTCCAGCAGCAGATGCAGCTCCAGTTGCAAAAGCTTTTGATGCGTCTAGTGCAATTGGTGCAACTTTATGCGCGATTCTCAGAACATTTTCAATAATTTTAGTAAATATATTTCCCAAAAATCTACCAACTATTTTTCTTCGGTAAAATTTTTTTTGTTTCATTATATCTGAGGTTGCATAAAACCGAAGTTGATTGTGCGTAAGTGTAAATAGTAAGTAACAACTTCGTTATTCAAATCCAGCTGTCGTCCAGATTGATCTGTCAACTGCATATTTATACTCGTTATTTGATTTTCAACATTTAGCGGATAATAAATAACTTGCCGCGGACTAATTTGCATGAGCGATCCCGGTGGAACATCTGGCGAAAAACTATATATCGTTTGTCCTTTACTGCCCTGGGCTGAGTAAGATCCAGACGCAATGGGGCAATTTATCAGTATTGTATTTACGTCAGTTATATTTACCGGAAAAACACCGTCATGTGTTTCAGTTTTTCCTGATTTATATCCATATTTCTTGCGAGTAAATCCAATCAGCGACGCTATGCTCTTTGCTGATGAACAATCTACTTCAAAATTATTTTTTAATGTTATTCTGGCTCGTAAAGTATTATAATTTGGTGTTAGCTCAAAATTGTCAGCGACTTCTCCTAAAAATGTTATAAATTCGAGTATCGTCTTATTTAAATCAGTTACGTTGTAGGCTCCTTGCGGAATTTGAAATACAAATGTCCCAGTGGCTCCGTTGAGGGTAGAATAAAACTTAAATTCATCGTTTACTCCAGTTTTTACGTTAGCCATGGAATGCCAACACGTACAAGAAATTAGTCCAATTTCATACTGTTTTTCAGTATCAAGTTGTACCGGTGGAATATAATTTACTGAAAAATTTGCGCTATCTTTCGCGTTAGCTAACGCGTTAGGTGTACTAGAGTCTAGTAATAATGTTGTTGACATTGTTATTTATTATATTTTTACAAAATTTACATTTATAAAATTAACATTTACAAAATTAACATTTACAAAATTAACATTTCCAAAATTAAATCGCCGTGTAAAGTTTCGTATTCGTCAGATGTTAATAAATTTTCCGATCTTAAATGATCAAGTATGTCAATAATTTCATTATCAATTTCAGTACCAACATTTCCGGCTTCCTTTGATGATATCAACAGCAATAATCTGCCTATCATTTCGGCAGTTGATGTGTATATTTTTACACCTGTTCCAGTTACTAGCGTTTTTTCAAGTGATCTTTTAAGAGCTTCTTCTTCCGTTATTCTCCTACCTTCGGCTAACACTTTTTTTCATAATCTAGTCTTTCCTCATCATAAAATTTTGCTTCAGTATCTATAGTACTAAGGTGAGTATCACTTTTATTTTTTTTTGTTTAATTTTGCTATATTATTAATAACTTGCTCATAAAGTCCAGCAATAATTGCATGCCGATATAATCTAATATTTTGCTTGTAGTTTTCATTTTTTACTGTTATATTTCTGAAATTATCTTCACCTTGACCTTTATTTGTTATTTCTCTTAGTTTTTCTAATTTTTCATCGGCCTTAAATTTATCTTTTTTAATATTATATAATCTAACATTTTTATATCCATACTCTTCATTAAAATCATCATATTCAGAATTTTTTATTCTATCAGATATATTTCTTCTATCAAGTTCAAATTCTTCTTTTCTTTCTTTTCTAAGAGCTTCTTCTTCTAACTTTCTTCCAGTTGGATCAAATGATGTTTCTTCTGCTAATCTTCTTTCAAGTTCAAGTGGATTATTAATCAGTCGATTTAGTTCATTTCGTTTAGCAACAGGATCAGCAATATTTGCTACAAGTTCTTCAGCTGATCTTTTTTTTTCCTCGTCAGATCTACCAATAATTTTTGCGGCAGCTGCTTCCTGTTGTTCTTTAAAAATACCAACTAAACCTTTTTCCTGTAGTATCTTAAGTTCTTCTTCTGGCAGCGGCTTAGTTTCAGGTTGTTTTCCAAGTAGTGCCTAAGTAACTGGTTTGAGAACTGTCGCTGCTGTTTCTGCAGCAGTTATTTGTCTACGTCACGCTTGCTGTACTCGCTCCTTAAATGCTGCTTGAGATTGAGCAAGTTTTTTTTAGATCTTCTATATGTTTTCTGTATTTTGCTCGTTTGCCCATTTTATTATACATAAATTTTATATAAAACAAAAACTTACTGCAGATAATTTTCAATACAACAACGAAACATTTTAGTTGGATTATGTGTTAATTTATCAAAGAAGAAAAAGTTATATTTATCCGCCGTCACTTTATGATAAAGTTCGATACATTTATCTTTTGTCACATCGCCATATTGCCCGTTTGCAATATTTCTAACGTCAACATTGTCCAGTCCCGGAAATAATATAAAACAACCAGTATTTCGTCTGATAAATCTGTCAACATTATAAAAACCTTGGGCTAAATAAACAGAATTACATTTCATATTACGCGACAGTGAAAAATATGATCTTATTTTGTTCAGTTCTACATTATTTAGCGGGATATCGTCAAAAACTACTATCTTATGCTCGGACGAATCAAGTTGATTAACTGGAACAAGTTCTTCTGGTTGTTTGATAATAAAAAAATCTTCACCAGCATCAAGATCATCACGAAGTTTGTTATTATATTCGCTTAGTAGCTCGTACTTATCTTGCTGTGGATTAATTGTATAAATATAAACGCGATCGTAGTTAAAATTATCGCCCAGTAGTAAATTCATAAGCAAATTTGTTTTTCCCGACCCAGTTCTTCTAACAATAAGATAATGGCAATCTGGAAGTTCATTGTTATGTTTATGTTTCACCAACCGCTCTGAATCAAAGTTTAATATCGGTGACGACGTTGTCGTTAACTTTGCCATTGTTGTTATACATTTTATGTTATATTAAATAAATAATGAGCCATTATACAAAATTTGGAACAACATTAGGAGATTCATCGGCTACAATAACAAACGGCAATATTGATTTATCAGGTTATCTAAAAAGATCTGGTGATACAATGACAGTAAACCTGTCTATGTCAAATCAACGAGTACTAGGTTTAGAAACAGATTATCCGCCAATAAATGTTCTTAATACACAAGCTGTTAGTTATAAACAACTAAAATCCGTCGACGGTAATAAACTAGATAAATCTGGCGGAACTTTAAGCGGCAACTTAGATATGTCAGGAAATTTTTTTATAAATTTAGAGACTGGATATCCACCAGCAAACTTAAATCAAACTCAAGCGGTAAGCTATTTACAGTTGAAGTATGTTGATGATAATAAGCTTGATAAAATCGGCGGAACTTTAAGCGGCAACTTAGATATGTCAGGAAAAAAAATTATAAATTTAGAGACCAGGTACCCACCAGCAAACTTAAATCAAACTCAAGCGGTGAGTTATAGACAACTAAAATCCGTCGACGATAATAAGTTGTCACTGACAGGCGGAACTTTAAGCGGTAACTTAGATATGTCAGAAAAAAAATTAATAAATTTGGAGACCAGGTATCCGCCAGCAAACTTAAATCATACACAAGCGGTAAGTTATTCACAGTTGAGGTATGTGGATGATAACAAACTTGATAAAATCGGCGGAACGGTTACAGGCAATATTAACATGTCAGGAAATTTTTTTTATAAATTTAGAGACTGCATATCCGCCAGAAAACTTAAATCAAACACAAGCTGCAAGGTATGCACAACTAAAATCCGTCGACGATAATAAGTTGTCACTGACAGGCGGAACTTTAAGCGGTAACTTAGATATGTCAGGTCGACGAGTGTTAGGTTTAGAGATTGGATACCCGTCAGAAAACTTAAATCAAACACAAGCTGTAAGTTATGCACAACTAAAATCTGTTGACGATAATAAACTTAATAAAGCCGGCGACACAATGACAGGTAACCTTACAATGAGTAATAACTCAAAAATAACTGGACTACCAACAACCTCACCACAAGCTGATGCTGATGCTATTAGTTATGCTCAGTTAAAGGAAGAACTTACCCCATATTTTAAGAAATCTTGTGGACCAATGTCAGGTAATATAAACATGAGAGACAAAAAAATAACTACGACATATGTTCCAGTTAACCTTAATGATCTGACAAATAAAGCTTATTTTGATAGTCTCTCTAGTGGTATAAAACGAACTAAAAATAATGTTGGGTATATTCCAACACTTTATAAAGCAACTGACAACGGAACCGGGTTTGAAGTACGCGCATCAGCATATCATCCTGAAAATTATCCTTATTACGCTTTCTCTGATAGACATGAGTGGACGACCAACGGAGAAGTTGAACATTTTTGGATTAAAATTAAATGTCCTACTGCAGTTGCTATTTGGCAATTTCATTTGCGAGGTCGATTGAACTTCCAGTGTTGGGAGAATTTATAATTGGCAATTGGAAGGATCAAACAATGATATCGACTGGACAACATTATATAATGCAGTAAATATGTATATTTCAGCAACACAATATTTTACAGTCCCGACAGAAAATATTGTTAACAAGTACTTTTATTTTAGAGTTAATGTTTTTGCTGCTGAACATCCATTTCCGGGACTAACAGCATTTCAAATATATACACTCGATGATCAGGTATGATCATTGTGATCAAATTTAATCGAATGCTATAAAATAATGTCAGAACCACCAATTATAACTGTTGCGAAAGAATTTTATGATTATATTTTTAACCCCACCATAACGGTTATAGATGATTCACTAGCGGCACGTGAGATAAATACTATGAAAAATTTTAAAATTACAATGGTAAATTCTCCATTATTAGAAGGAGATAAAAAATTTGTTCGTGTTATGCATATGCGAGGACCACAACTAAAAAGAGCAATAGAAAACTTTGATATTATAAGTAGATACTGTGATCCTGATGATTGTTTAGAAGAACAAAAACAAGTTGAAATCTTGTTAAAACAAATATTGCTCGAGCTTGATTATGAAATGATAAATTTGATAATACTATCAGGTTTATTAAAATCACGAGTAGCTCAGTTGGAAAAACAAATGAATGATAGCCATGATCGTCTCTACAAGCTAGATGAATCTAGGATATTAGGAATAATGAGAAACAGAAATTTACATAATAGTTTTTCAAAACGAGAAATTTTTAAGTATCTCGGTATGTACTACCACGACAAAGAAACTCTAATTAAAATCGTTACTATGGCACCAGACACGGAATTAGTTATTAAAGTGTATGCAAAAACAATTTTACCAATGATACGTAAAAACTAGAATTTGATCCGATTATTGTTGACAGATCTCTAAAAATAATTAAAAATTTTGATGATGAAATTAGTATTCTTAGTGAGGATGAGCGAAAAAAGTTTTTTTGAAGAAGTAACCCAAACAAAGTTGGAAGTAAAAATTGATTCTTATTACGATATAAGTGAAGAAGATGATATTCCATTTCCATCACTCCAACGC
>JAECUM010043828.1:0-47194 GCA_016617855.1 Megalonaias nervosa
GAAAGAGTTATCTCCCTTAAAATATAAGAAAAACAGATAGTTATCTCATTTTTTAAAAGAATTTCGTCGCCAATCACTAGAACATCAACAGTAGCCACCAGAAATGTTTGATTATCGTGTTTATACAAATAAAATTTAATTTTTCCACTTACTTTTCCACGGCATTTGAATAACTCTTTCATTGCTATCTTACTGAGAAGATACTTACTACCTTTCACGAAAACCTTCGACCGGTCTAAGTCTATATTAATTTTGGTATATTTTTCTTGACTTATCGGATCGTAAAAATTATCGTATTTTAACATAAGCTGATCTCTCAACTTTTCAAGATAATCAAAATATTTGCTGTTATCCGATTTAATGAGCGAGAGTTTCATTCTATCAAATTTACTAAAGCAAATACCCGAAATTTCATCATTAAATTCGACTGATAACTGCTGGTTATTTGTCATCATTTTTTTAAATTTTACCACTAATTCCATCGTCTAACGTTAAATTTTCGAACATTATTTCTAAAGTTTAGATAAAATTGCATAGTGTCCAATAGCTAACGTATTAATTCCGTCCTCGCAATATCTTTTATCATCAAAATTGCTAAGTCCACGTTTGACAATCGTATCAGTTTCAAGTTTGTGATGATTTGATCTAATGGCATTTGTCTTAATAAAACTGATATTGTTGTTTAGCGCTGCTTTAAAATCGACAAAATGCATCATCTTTTTCACATATCCGCGAGGGATACCTTTCGCTTTTTTGTCAGTTTATTATCATCTAATATCACAGCGTACATTTTACTTCGAAGTCCAACAAACTCTTTCACTGGCACAAACATAAATTCGTCCTTAAATTTACCAATAACTTTTTTATTCATATTATCATTAAATCCACTACGGGTCGGATAATCTGATAAATCAAATAGGTCACGGTGTTTATAAATATCCTCATAGACATCCTCACATTTTATATTATAAACTAGCGAATCTGTGTCAGTAAATAGCAACTCCAAATCTGGCCACTGCTTTTTGGTAAAATGATAGTGAACATCGTACATCAGTCACTTTGATATATCAAGTACAGCTGCACCAACATAAATCGGTTTATTTAACTTTAAATTTGTCTTTCGTCGTTGTATTGCAGCAAGATTTTCATAAAATATTTTCATGCTAACAAAACCGTCGTCGTTAACTAATTTATTTCTACGATTTATACCATTAATCATTTCGATAGAAACTCGTTTTCAAATGTTTTCCATTGTTTTACCAAATACCGAGTTCTTCATCAACTTGAAAAAGTTTTTCTCAAGGTCGGTTTTAGCCACAGCACGACGTTTCGTATTTAAGTTAATATAATCCGCCATCCACCTCGACTGATCAAATTTTAGTACACGATGGACTTTTCTCAGAATCAGTCCAGCATCTACTGCCTGTTTTAAATTTTTGTAATGTATCACGTAATTTCTTTCATTTAGCAAATTTGGAACTAGTTTATTAACAATCGAATTTTTTGCTGTTGTCATAGCTCGTTTCTCAGGTGATAGTAAACTGTAATCTATCATCATCGATTCTGCACAAAATGGGTAGTCGTTATGTAGATCATGCAACGAACTAGGATAATCTAGATCGACTTCAACAAAGTATGAAATATCATGTAAATCTTTTTCAGTTTCTTTAAGAAATTGATCTGGAGATATCCAATGAAATCCACCGCAAGGCATTGACTCTGACATTGCATAGTCGTACAAATTATTAGCGCCCAGATAAATAATATGATTAGATGGGAGATTTTTATCATAATTTTTTAGATATTTATTATTAGCTACTGCATATTTTTTTGTTATAACACTAATTCCGCCTCTGATACCCTTTTCAATAAAATTGAACATATCGATATCTGTCAAGAGATCCAATTCTATTTTGCTTGTTTTTAGTAGAGCGTCCCGGGAGCAGAATAATACCAACAAGGATCTAGTCCATAATTTTTATGACTAACTTGACGAAAACTTTCAAAAACATCTGCTAGTAATAAAACATCTGTTTTGAAATATAGATCATGATAATCACCAAATATTTTACAACTAAATTTATTCCAAATATCTTGTGCATATTTATACTCGTCGTCTGACACATCTTCATTTTTGAGCTGCGAGTAAAATTTGTCTTTGCTGGGCAGAGAAGTTTCATCAAATCTGCTCCAGTCGTCGAGATACTCATATGGAAAGATACCTTTTTTGTCAGATCGACGTAGTTTTCACCAAAGCAATTTCGCAGATTACTGAAACTACTACAACTTTTTACAAGCTCATCTAATGATGCTGCCATAAATTGCAGACTGTCAATAAAACGTAATTTACCATGAGTAACTGACATATATTTTTCAAAATTATTTGGTATACATTTTATCTTATTATTTAATTTTAGTTAAGATTTAATTTCCTCATTACCAAAAGCTTCTACAATAATATGACTATCATAGCCGCGAAAGTTATGTAAAACGACAGGTATAAACTTTGGTGCATGAAATTTTAAATTACAATTATTATGAGCCGCTCCACGATACTGACCAGTTAAATGACAATGATCACGAACTTTATCACAGACTCCGTTTGAGTCTACCAATAACTTTTCGCAAATATGACAATTAACTGCTTCAAGTTGTTGCTCAGATGTTATTTTCATTGGAGCTGTTTTAAATAATCTGTTAGAAATAATATTAACTTCATCTATAAGATTTTTTAGCAGCTGGACTTTCAGATTCACTATCTTTACATCTATATAACTTTACCGGACATGAAAACTTATCGTCGATGCAACAAACTACTTTATAAGCTACTCCGCAAGGAACATGTTGCTGTATTTTTTTTGTACTAGATATATTAGGATCATTTTCTGCACCAGCTACTGGAACGAGTAGACACTCAAAATCTGCATAAATAACGAAAGGTATATTTAGCTTATGATCATAATTGTTAAATTTTAAGACTTTTTCTTTCTCGCTTGGCATAGTTATTCTTTGAACGTTGACACAGTATTTAATATGTTCCTGTAGTTTTTCAGGTTTAGAAAACCCTTGTAGGCATCTGCAACAGAAATATTTCTTCCTTTTATTTTTATTATACTGTCCGCCAACTAAACCGTTAAAGTTTTTTATCCAACAATAATGTCTTCGATAAAATAATAAATTTATTGTCTTTTGTGTAGCAGTCTCTGAAATATATCTTGGGTAAACATTTTCTCGCTCATCTAGTCCGAAAACATTTACTGAAATATTGTTTTGTTTTTCAAACTTTGGTATATGATTATCTGACACTGGAAAAGTTATCCCGTTAAAATTTAGTTCGTCTTTGTACGGCAAATGCTTTTCAATTCTATCATTATGGTCACTCTGAGGATGTCTCTCCGACAAAATTGCCCAACGAAAACTTTGATCGTCGTTGTTTTTAACATTTATACAGCATTTTTTGTTTTTAATTTTTTTTAGGGAGATCAACGTAAGAACTACCTCGCAGTATGTTATATTTTACTGTGTGAATTAAAACTTCTTTTATCATTTCAAATTTCCAACCTGACCCAGATGAAGTAAATTCCTCCAATTTTTTATTTATTTCTTGGTGTATTTCCTCGGCGACTGTGGCAATATTTGTTCCAGTTAATATTTTTCGTGATTTAGCTGTTAGATATGGTTCGGAAATTTTGCTGTCGAAACTTGTATTTTCAAAAATTATATCAAGTATATCTTTTTCGACTGCATGTAATTTTGATAAAATCGTATGATATTGTACTATTAGTTTGATACTTTTGTGAGCTGCAAGTTCTTGGGCTATGACAGGTTGTAAAAGATGATATAAATTTGTGGGGTTAAAATTTGCTAAAACATTTTGATTATCAAATTTGTAACTGCTGTCGTATCCTGTAAATGCACTAGCAATTTTTTCTGCTTTGATAATGCTCTTTTTGGCAATATCACGCAATTTCAGCATTGTTATATATATATAGTGTAATATTATATCTCTATTGGTTGTTCGATCGATAACTCACAGCGCGCCAAGTTGAACAATCAATTAGAGATATAAAATCTTTATGGCATAATGACACAAAATCTGAGATACATTAGACTGACAGCGGAAGAGCAAGAAACTTATCATGTTCATCCGAAGTATAACCTATATGCCGGAAATGCATTAGATTCGGTTATTAACATAAAATCTAAAAAATCTATTGGTAGACCAACTCCGGCTGGTATCATAATTTTAGTGAAAGGTGATGACACAGATATGACTGAAATGTTCAGAAAAGATTTTATTTATACTTTGTTCTGCGATGATATTCCAGAAGGACAAAGAGTATATAAAGTAAATGGCTCGATCAGAGATGATAATATTGAAAATTTAGCTTTACAAGAGGAGTTTCAACCTCATCCGGTATTTGGTTCATATGAAGCTAATGATCGCGGGATAATTCGATATATAGCAACAAAACATGTTATTGGTTTTATGCAAAACAGCGGCTATTTAAGTGTTACGGTACATAAAACTAAAAATAAATATATTTGTTATTTATCACATCGTTTTGTGTACGAAACATTTAATGGCGCTATTTTAAATAATTTAGTTATTGATCATATTAACAGAATCAAAACCGACAATCGTTTAGAAAATTTAGATTTAGTCACATTAAAAGAAAATACTAAACGTTGTATAGGTGGCAGTAATAATTTTAAAAATCCGACTAGACGAATAATTTCAACAAATTTAGAAACTGGAGAAAAAATTAAATTTAAATCGATCACAGCTGCTGCAAAATATCATAAAATTGACAACAAATCAGTAAAAGATGTCGCCGACGGCAAAACTAACAGCAACGTCAATGTCAGCATTTGATAGATTTAGTTTCAAATATGATGATTGATTATATTTCGTAATTCTGTCTTAGTAAGACAGCTATGTGCAAACATCAAAACATCATCGCGATCAAATTTTAATGTTATAAAAGCACTATCATTAAGTTTATTTTTTTCTGTTGCTGTTAGTAATATTCTATCATTTTCGCCAGGCATTACAATAACGTCAACAGAATATGCACTATAACCCGACAGACATTTTCGAACTGCTTCGGCTAGTTCCTTATAGTTTAATATATTAACTTTTTGATGATATTTTACATCAGGAGATTTCGTTTCGCTGGACATTATTATTATAAATTAGATAAAAGTATATAATAATATGAACTTGATGAAACTACTTGCTGAAATATACGCGGAAGATACAATCGCAAGTGATACAATCACTTACGATAAAGTCGCAGACAATATTACAATCACTAGCGATATAATAGACAAATCTGCTAGTTATAGCGAAGATGATATTTTGTACAACAACGAATCTGACAATGATGAAGTAGTCGCAGTCGCTGACAGAAAAAATTACAGCAGACCAACAACTGGACGATATAATGTTAAGTATCACATTGCTAAAAAAATAAAATTTAATTTTACTGTTGCCGAACAACAAACATTTTGGCAGCTTATCAAACCCTTTTTAAATCTAAAAATAACTGGCCAGCAAAGGAGCATTAAATACGATTTCATTTTTGCTAAGATATTCAATTTGATGCCAGTTGATAATGAAAGAAAATTACATTTAATTTCGTTATGTAAAACTATCAAATGTAAATCTGTACTTGTGAAATACGAACAAATTTATAATAACGTTATTGCACAAAATTAGTTATAATTTTGCATTGACTTAGTTGGGATCCAACTATTAAATTTATCGCTATACCCATGCCACTTAACTAAACTTTTATTGCCTTTTTTCCTAATCACTTTTTCGATAACGAAAACATCTTGTTCAGTTTTTTGTAGTTCCTGCTCGTAAAAACTGCCAGTTATAGGTTCACCTAATAAATCTTTCAACGCGTATGTTACGGGTATTGTTAAAAGTACTTTATCAACAACAAATACTTCTTCGCTCCAGTTTGGAGTAAATCCTTTTTCAAATGTTTTCTTCGTCAGAGAAATTCTAACTTTATCACCCACTTTAAATTTATGTCTGCGGTACATGTTTTCATTCGGTAATATCGGATTTTTGATTGCGTTGTTTGGCGATAATTTAGTGGTTCGGTGTTTCGTGTTATTATATTCATCAACTATCTGCGGAAGCTCATCGACATATCTGTTTGTGTTTTAGCTGTCAAATATTTGTGTATTTTTTCGTTTAGTGTGCGATTAAATCATTCGACGACAACGCTTTTACCTTCGTTTCCTGTAACATACTTTTTGACATTATTATGTTCCAAAAACTGCTCGAACTTTTTATTGAAAAATTCTGCTCCATGATCAGTCCAGATTCTATTTGGTTTTCTTTCTGCACTAACGATAATCTGTTTTAACGCGTCAGTCATTGACGTTTCTGTTTTGTCTGAAACGGGTACACTAAAAGCATATTTACTAAAAACATCTACAACGTTAAACAAGTATTTCTTGTTATCGTTAAACTGAGCAAGATTTGACACATCAACTAAATCTATCGCCCAGATATCATTAACGGCATTTGCGACAACCTTACGTCGCGTAAACTTTTTTTTTTAGGTTTGTGTAGTTCAGCTGCAAGATCATCATACAATTCTTTCCCAAGTCCTAATTTATATTTTGCTCCAATAAAACCCTGCACCAGCCTTCTATCAAAATGTTCTCGCACATTTGTCGGGTTCATATCACGAAGTTCGTTAACATTACTTTATCGCAGTCTGATTTTGAGTTTTCTACACGAACGTTATCAGGACGTTCAATGTCACGATAACAAATGTCATGGCGCATTGCTATTGCATCAACTTGATTGTAAGGCTCTTGTCCTGGCAGCGGATTATCGTTTTCATCTAGTTGTTTATCTAGCAGATTATAAGGTCCAGTATATTTATGGCCTGGTAATGTCCAGCCTCCTTTTGGTTTTGGCAATTTGCCAATTACTTTATGTATGTCTATACCTGTTCCAATTATTTCTCTGTTGTTACAACGTTGACAGTATGTGGCAATTTTATTTTGCTCGAGACATAAATCTCTGTCAGAATCGCACTTGCATATCATTCTATATTTTTTGTCGTCTACTAAAATAACCGACAAAATATTTCTGAAAAATAATAATTTTATTATAAATCTGAAAATATTTCTGAAAAATTAAATTTTACCTGTTTTTTAGTCAAATTTTGACGTTTTTTTCGACCATTTTGCCTGCTTTTTAGCGATTTTTTTGGTCAAATTTCTTATTTTTGAGAGTCAAAACCCCAGCACTTTTCAATATAAATTTTCATGTTTTTCAATATTTTCTAAAAAAACCAGCAAAAATTAACGAAAAATTTATGAAAAATCAGCAAAATTTGGATACAAAAGTAAAAATTATCAAAAAACATGAAAATTTATATTGAAAAGTGCTGGGGTTTTCACCCTCAAAAAATGAAAAATCGGACCAAAAAATAAAAACCAGTGGGTACTTATCTTAGTCAGAGACAGTCAGTTAATCATCTACTAAAATAACGTCAGGGCAACCAGCTCCCAACGACTTTATCGCCGGGCAAAATTTCTTTAAAAGCATACTTTTTCCATTTCCGCAGATTGCGCAAATACTTTTCAGCATTGTCCTGTTGTTCTTTGTTTTTTCTGTTGTCTCATTGATATTTTCTGTTTTAGTTTTACATTTGAGATAATATGTTGACATTATTATATTTGTAATTTAGATAAAATTAATTGCAAGCTTTAGATAGCTTTACAAAAATTTAGTGCAATCTCATCATTGGCGTGAGAAGGTTGTTTGTCAAACTGTAAAATAAACTTTAAAAAATTAAATTTAGGCTGGGACATCTGTTTAATGAACATTATACAATAATATCCGCAGGCAGAAGTTCCAACAGGTTGAAGTTGATTGGACGAATAATATATTATTTTATATTTTTTGTTTATATATTTTTTTTTATTGCGTCTCTCGGAGGAAGTCCAAACGAGTCAAAATAATTGGTATTATAAACTGCTACCCAATGTGTGCCGGATCCGTCGTTGAAATCTTGTATATTTATCACACACGAACCACCTGTGATGTTAGTCAGTTCATCTTTAGAATAAACTCCGTGAAATCTGGGAACCGATCCTAACTTATCAAGTATATCAAAGTTACTTAGCGGGATGGCCGTGTTCCCGGCAATGTTAGTCCACGTCCTATTCCAAATAGACCTGGTAGTAGACTTCCCATTAGTCCCGCTACCAACGGTCCTACAAATCCTCCTTCGGTTGTTCTTCGACGCCGCGGTGTCTTTTTTTTCGTTGTTGTTTTTCTTCGTCGTGGCATTATATTTATCAGTTACATAAAATTTATCTTTAGACTATTTTCATAATACCACCGCCAACAATTCCACGACCTTCAACTGCTTTTTTCGTTGCGCCAGATATTGCTCCAGACGCCGCTGCTAGTCCTAATGTACGTAACACCGGCAAAATTTTTGGTAAAAACGTTCTTACTAATACTGATAGTGCCGGACCAAAGAAACCACCTTGTTTTGACATCGCTGTCATTTGTGCGGCACTTAAATTTAAAACAAAAGGTTTTTTTACAATCGTACCTGTTCGCCTGTTTTTTGGTTATCATCAATTTTGTTAAAATACCCTTGGAAATGTCAGGGTTGACCTTTAGTGATACCTGTCTCTGCTTTGCAACAGCAGCTGCTAATTTTTTTAACTTGACCATCAGTCAAATATATTTCTTTTATAATATATTTTGTCATCTTATACAAATTGCAGATTGAACTTGGACTGTCATTTTACCTCCAACAGAGTCTATCGTAAAAAATCTGTCGCTGATCACTATCGCGTACACGTACAACTGCGCTACTGGAACTGCTCCAAGTGTCCAGGTAATTTCAATATCAGCTGTCGAATCAACAGCTCGCTCGCTATGTTTACTAACATCAAAATAAAATATCGGATAAAGTGTACGAAATTCCTCTACTGATATTTGAGATCCATCTTCAACATCTTGATATTTTTGCACTGCGTCGAGCAGATACATGTAAGGTCGAGTAATAATTTTATTAGCGTCATCTGCGAAATTACATTCTATCGCTCGTTCCGGATATTGCTTCGAATTTAGTCTAGCATATATTCGTCTAACATCGGCGTGGTCAAATATTGCATTATTTTGTTGTTGGTTACCACGTCGCGCTTGTTGCTGAAATACAACGAATAAATGTCTCGGCAGTTGTTCGCTTGATGTTGTTGTAACTCGCCATGTGTAGTCAGTAGTATTCGGAACTGCTGTTTGATATATTTTATGTTGTTGAAAATAAATTTTGTTTGTGCGGTTTTCAAGCATATTATTTAGTTCTGACATTTTAGTGATCGACGGCGTTATTCGTGGGATCCACAACGCAAGTTTGTTTATAATAAATTGTACATCAGCTCCGCCTGACCTAAACAAGCAGTCGTTTTGTTCTGCCCGATCTAAAATAAGAGTATGTTTAACTCCACGAAATACTTTATCATAATCGCGACAAAATCCAAATATTGTACTTAATGGCAGCATCATTGTAATTTGACGTGATCCTTCTGCAAGTTCCTTTCTTCTAGCAAAACCTTCATTGTAACGTATATTTCTTGCCTTAATTGTGTTATTAATCAAATCTAACATTACAACAGCGTCCACAGCTGCTCCTGGTAGTGTTATACCAAGATTATCACAAGCAGCAGTAAGAGAAAGTCTTACAGCGTCTGCGTTAGCGGCTGCAGCTGGTGCGCTATACCTAGTGCGGCCGCATTAACAATAAGAAAAGTTCTTACAATTATAAGATCTGCAGCAGCATCAACTCCGTGTAATAAAACACCTTTCGAAAAGTTCGGTTGATTCAGCTAAACCACGTCCAGTATCTTTAAACCATATCATATTAGTTGCAGTCGATCTGGAGTAATCATCGGAAAACGAAATAATATTTAAAATTGTACTTGCAACTTGCAACAGGCGGATTAGCTACTGTCATAATCTGACCGCGAACTTCTAACATTGCTTTGTGAGGAAGTAGAAATGCATCTTCGTCTCGAGTATTAAATGTTCTAATACCAGCTTTATTTGATTCATTAGAATTTTATCGAGATATTCAACATATTCCAATTCTGTTACAGTGTCATCAGCGTCATAAGTTTCTGCTAAATCGAGATAATTTTTAACAGACATTTTTTATTTATTAGATTATATAAAATTTTATTGCGGCGTCGTTACTTTAGATATTAATTTTTGTATGATCTGCTCGCCTTTTGGTGATAAAAGTTTTTTTGTTGTTGTTATCATAGCACGTTGAGTTTCTTTTGTTGGTGCGATTTCCGATATAACTTGTTTTATCTCAGATGTAGACTGTGTTCCTTTTATTTTATCAGCTATTTTTGTCCCATTGCTGTCCCAGCGGCAGATGCAGCTCCAGTTGCAAAAGCTTTACCTGCGTCAAGTGCAATTGGTGCAACTTTTCGCGCGATTCCCGGGACATTTTCAACAATTTTAGTAACTATATTTCCCAAAAATCCCCCAACAATTTTTCTTCTATGAAATATTTTTCTCTGTTTCATTATATCTGAGGTTGCATAATTTTTATTGCCAAATCTTTTAGCTTTTCTTATAAAATATGCTTACTATTGCGCGCGTAAGAGTAAATAATAAATAACGACCTCGTTATTTAGATCCAACTGTCGACCAGATTGATCTGTCAACTGCATATTTATTGTTGTTATTTGATTTTCAACATTTAGCGGATAATAAATAACTTGCCGTGGACTAATTTGCATGAGAGAACCTGGTGGAACATCTGGCGAGAAACTATATATTGTTTGATCTTTACTGCCCTGGACTGAGTAAGATCCGGAAGCAATAGAGGAATTTATTAATATTGTGTTTACGTCAGTTATATTTACCGGCAGTTCACCGTCATACGTAAAAGTTTGATTAGGAAGAGAAGCATAACTACTACCAGTAAATCCTATCAGTGGCACGATACTTTTTGGTGAGAAACGAACTATCGTATTATTTTTTAATGTTATTCTAGCCCTTAACGTGTTATAATTCGCTGTTAACTCGAAACTATCATCTTTACCTCCCTCTTTTGTTATAAGCTCCTTTATAGTCCTATTTAGACCAGAAATATTATAAGCTCCTTGTGGAATTTTAAATGATTTCCACGTGTGATTTGGAATAGAACGTACATCAAAAATAGAAAATGTAAATTCATCATTGACACCAGTTTTTACGTTAGCCATCGAATTCCAACACGTACATGAAATTAGTCCAATCTCATACTGTTTTTCAGTATCAAGTTGTATTGGCGGAATATAATTTACTGAAAAATTTGCGCTATCTTTTGCGGCCGTACTAGAGTCTAGTAATAATGTTGTTGACATTGTTATTTATTATATTTTTATAAAATTGATATTTACAAAATTGTTATATTAAATCGCCTTGATTTATATTAAATCGCTTTGTAAAGTTTCGTATTCGTCAGATGTTAATAAATTTTCCGATCTTAGATGATCAAGTATATCAATAATTTCATTATCAATTTCAGCGCTAACATTCCCAGCTTCCTTTGACGATATCAACAGCATTAATCTGCCTATGATTTCAGCGGTTGATGTAAATATTTTTACACCGGTTCCAGTCTTTTTACTCATTTCACTCATGCAAAGATTCTCATTATGTTCAAACTCGTCGTAAAATTTTACATATTTAGATTCTCCAGATCTAAACTTCTTCGCTATAGGTATTAAATTATAAGCAATAATAACATGTCTAACACGTTTAAAAAGTTTTTCAAGATCTTGTATTTTACCTTTTTCAATTCTACCATCAGCTTCTATTCCAGCTTTACGAATATCATTTAATTGTTCAATAAGATCATCATATTTATCTTGTGGCCATTTAGCAGTATCATTAATATCTTCAATATCATATTTTTTTTTATAAAAGTTTTGTATTCGGATTTTGTTATTATACCTTTTGTACCTGCCTTTTTAACACGTTTTTTTAGATCTTCTATATGTTTTCTATATTTTGCTCGTTTATCCATAATTATTATGTATACATTTTATAAAATTTTAAGAAGTGGAAAACACCTTACTGCAAGTAAATGTCAATACAACAGCGAAACATTTTAGTCGGATCATTTGCAAGTTTATCAAATAAGAAAAAGTTATATTTATCCTTTGTAGCTTTAAGATATAATTCGATAAATTTATCTTTTGTCACATCACCGCATTGCACGTTCGCGATATTTCTAACGTCAACATTGTCCAGCCCTGGAAATGATACAAAACAACCGGTATTTCGCCGAATAAATCTGTCAACATTATAAAAACCTTGAGCTAAATAAACGGAATTACATTTTTTATTTCGCGACAGTGAAAAATATGATCTTATTTTATTCATTTCTACATTGTTTAACGGAATATCGTCAAAAACAACTATCTTATGTTCATCCGAATCAAGTTGATTAACTGGAATAAGATCTTCTGGTTGTTTGTTTATAAAAATATCTTCACCAGCATCAAGATCATCACGAAGTTTGTCATTATATTTGCTTAGTAGCTCGTACTTATCTTGCTGCGGATTAATTGTGTAAATATAAACTCGATCGTAGTTAAAATTATCTCCGAGAAGCAAGTTCATAAGCAAATTTGCTTTTCCCGATCCAGTTCTTCCAACAATAAGATAATGACAATCTGGAAGTTCATTGTTATGTTTATGTTTCACCAACCGCTCTGTATCAAAGTTTAATATCGTCGCCTTTGTTGTTATATAATTTTATGTAATATAATTTATATAATATGAGCTATTATACAAAATTTGGAACATTATTGACAGATTCATCGACTGAAGCTCAGCAAGGTGACTTATCAAAGTATGCAACTCTTGATCAGCTCAAAAATGAAATCGATAATTTATTAAATATCACAAGTGCAGATCAAAATGAAGTCGTCGTTTTCCAGGAAAAACAAGGACGATTGAAGACAAGTAATGTACAACTGTCAGATGTACTTGTACGAATTCCTACCGCGGTTGCTGATAATATACTTACTTTTACTGACCAAGGTAAAATAAAAGATTCCAGTAACTCGGTTAACGGTTATGTCAAAAAAGCTGGTGATTTATTTACCGGTAACATTATCATGAATCAAAATAAAATTACATACCTTGGAAACCCAACCGCAGACACAGACGCAGCAACAAAAATATACGTCGATGATCAAGAATCTAAGTACGTAACGGTCAACGGTGGTATAATGCATGCATTTCTCAACATGAATTATAATGGTATTAATAATCTTAGAACACCAGAATCTGATTTTGATGCTGCAACGAAAAAATACGTCGATGATAAGGAAATTCCAATAACAACTTCGTTAAAAACAATCAATGATGAAATGACTACACTCAATACTAATTTTTCTAGTCACGTACAACTGTTTTTAAATTTTCGTAGAAACATAAACAAACCTATTAAAGAAATTTTGGGGGAACAACCAACCGTTGACATAAAACTCTCCGACGTCAACACGAAACTCAACGACATTGTCAGTGGAATACCTAACATTGTTCAAAAAACGAATCTGATTAAAATGCCGCACAGACAAATTAAAAATATCGTGTACACGGTAGCATCAGGATCATCAACATGGACACCGCAAAATAAAACTCTCGAACATACCGCAGAAGTAACTGGGTTATGCAGGCTGTCCATGTACGGTTCGGAAATTACTGCGTTCACTTCATCATCACCGAATGTATTTTATAAGCATTTACTGGTGATACTAAATAAGGACATCAAAGAAACATTTACGTTGACATCAACGGAAACGCCCCCGAGACGTTACTGGTGGTGTCTGGAATTTGTAGCTGAAACGCCATAATTAATCATTAGGGACTGGCACTATTGTAAACAAATATCATATAATGGAAAAAAGTATAGTTGATTTCAATTACATTTCAAAAGAAATTCCAAAACAAGATGTGGATGCGTTAATGCAATTATACAGATATTATCATAAAAAACTTTGGTGCGTGAAAAAATGTTATAAATGCTACAAGAAAATACTTCGGATAATATCATATTTACCGTTGTTATTGACCGGCTCTGGTATAATTTCAAGTGGAGCATCATTACATCCGTTTTTGTTAATAATATCGGGCGTTGGTGTTTCTCTTGCAACAGCGTGTAAAAAAATTGAACCTCGGTTTGTGACTAAAACAAATGCCTGTAAAACAGCTAGTATCACCTACAAAAAAATAATTGATCAGATACGATCTTACCTACGGGGTATAAAACATGATATGGACGATTTAATACGCGAGTTTCGTACTATTGACAGTGTGTTAACAGATATTCTACCAATGAGAGTCAGCAGGTATGAAAAAGATTATCAAAAAAGTGTGATAATGATAGGGTAAGAAATTTTGTCTAAACTTTAAAATATATCATTATCAAATAAAATATCAACCACATTGTCAACAAATATCAGTAGTAAACTAATAGGCGGATCCTGGATCGGAGACCTAACTCCCCCAAAACAAATCAAGTAACCCCCCAAAAATGTTTAATTTATCGGGTGACCCAACTTCCTTAGTAAAAAATACTTTATGTTACCCGATTTTGTTTTGGTGGGGGGAGTTGGGTTTCTGGTCCAGGATCCGCCTATTAGTTTACTACTTTAGACGTTTATCTACAATCCTGCGTACACCTTTACAGTCTAATACACCTCAAATATGACAGATCACCTGTGTTTTGAATACTAACCATACCTACACACACTACGATCCAATCACAGACCCACTAAGAAGAGGGTAAGGAGTATTTAGATATTAATTTCACACAAACATACAAAAATAATGTCATACACAATGGTAGAAAGTGTTGATAGACACACTTAGATTTTCTTACGTACAAACATACAATCAGACAGAGGAGAGAAGGGGTAAAGAGGTTTTATGGTTTGTTGTCAATAACATAGACATGCACAACATATACATACAGAAAATATAAAACACAAAATATTTTGGCAGATATTATTAGTATCTCTTTTTTCTAGAGATATTCGTAGCACTGAAAAAGGTCGTTGCTTTTGTGACCAACACTCTACTTAATGGATGCACATCCTGGGACTGGTTTTGCAGGCTGCGTATATTTAAAGACATGATGTTTCTGTGAAGACCAAGAACTTAAAACTACTCTCGTTGGCCTCCTTCCCCAGACTTCCTGCTTCTTCTTGTCCTCCTCCTTCTTCCCTTGCATCCAATCTGTTTGATGCAATCATCTAAATTTCTTTTGCATTTTCATCTATTTCTTATTCATTCTGTCAAATTCCCTCTCAGTTCTCATGCTCTATTCTTGATACGTTTTCTTCGGTCTATCCTTTACCCACCTCTCCTCTGCCGATGCTGCTTTAATGTTGTGACCTTCCTCCTCCTCTGTTGAGCCCCTTGCTGAATTTAACGATATCGTCACCTTCGTCAGATGCCACTTGAGAGGGCAGATGTCCACTTATTGTATCGAACCCAGGAGGCGCTCAACTCTCTTTCACCTGATCACTTCTCATAACTACCCATATTTCAGTGTTCTGCCATTTTTCTGTCTTGTCTGGTGAACGATGAGTGTCGAGACTGTGAACACGCCGCATTATATGCGTGAAGCTAAGACAAGAAGAAAAACAATTCTAACGTAGCATTCAGCCCTCACACAGAATACAAATGGAACAGAAGTCGTGCAGACCTTATATAAATTATTTTGTTTTGGCGTATTTTCATTGGTTTACACAAGAAAATGGGTGTGTTTATAGAGTTATTCTATACGCAGGACAATATACGCTATACCAGCAAACTCATTTTATGAGGGAAGGGGATTTTCAAGTTTTTGTTTTTGGTGGTGAATTACAAAAATATACACATACAAAAACACAAAACAGAAAACACAAAACACAAAATGCTTGTCAAAATGATTAGTTTATTTGTATATTAGAGATATTGGTGGCCCTGGAAACGGCGTTTTGTGTTTTGAGCGGACTTGGATTTATCTCCTAGGATGACGGCCATGTCTCACCATGGGCCGTACCACAATATAGGGTCGACTCATTCAAAAGGAGAATGAAATGTCCATCGTCTCCATTATGCATTCCAGTTGTACATCTTATTGTGTTTGCATCCGTTACCTCTGCTGTTTTGTTGCTGCTCATGAAAGTATCTTTGTCTCTCCTCCCAGTCTTTTTCCCCTCTAAACATTTCCTCGCGCAGGACGTTTCTACTAGGTTTTATGCCAATTTCAAGATGGTCATGTGCTGCCATGCCCGCTGCACCATGGTTCAAGAATATGTTCTTGACCACTCAACAATGGGCGACCGGACATTTATGTTATGCAATAAACAGACATGATGGAAATCATCCCTTCGATTCATTTTCGCCACTAATATTTATCTTCGTTTAGTATTCCCACTTCCACCCCCCTATGTATCTCTAAATATTAATGATGAAAAATGTTAGACCTATTACAAATTCATTCATCATTATTCCACTATTTTTAGTATGCTATACTGCACGATATATCTGTTCATGGATTCAACATCTTTGGAGGGTAAATCGAAGTTGTCAAAAATGTTAACTGGATTTTGTGCGAGAAATATATTTTCAGGATAAATGTTTATATCGTTAAATACTTGCCGAAAGCTCGGGGCAAGCAGTACATTGAATACAGCAGTAGGAAAAGTGTACGGTGCAGCACTTGTTAGATGTGCGTTTAAAATGTCCGCCAGTGTGAAAAGCGACGTCGAAAAGCTGCTCGTAAACACCAGGAATTAATTCTCATTGTTATTGTAGGTCGAAAAAGTGTTAAAGACATGTTGCAGTCGCTACAGACTGCACGAGAAGACCTCACAGTGGATATTTTAACAAACATTTGCACCGCTGATTAAACCAACAAATAAAACTTCCAAACGTGCTGATAATATCGAAAAGTCAACGCGAGCATCAGTAGAACAAGTGGCAATTCTAACAGAACAAAAGAAGAACCGGGTCGAATTTGTAAAATAGCTAAATGCACCAAGGATATCAAAGAGGCCACAAGAGCAACTGGAGAGATTAATACACGCTCGCCAGAAGTGATGGCTGAATCAAAGAAGAAGACGTCGGTGAACTGGAGGAACGGTCATCAAACAATCACTTCCAGCACCCGTGTACCAGTTAATGATGGAAACACCAAAACAAAATTATAATGAAAAAGTTCGTCATTGGGTCTTTGAATATCCCATCCTGGCAGGGTTGTTTGTACGTCCTGACTGGAAAGATTTAGTCATCAAAAAACCATCACAAAACATAACAATGGCACGGATCAATTGGAACTTACTGGATCAAAAATGCCTCTGGTGGGCTGTTTGGGTCTTATAAGGATATACTTGCTTTGGTTAATGCTGGATATGATTATGAAGCAAATAAAGAAATAAAACATTTTAAGGAAGTTCCGCACGACATAAAATGTATCATCCAACACCTGACATTGAGGCAGAAGAATATTCCGATCAAGCAAAACCATTTATAAAAGAGCAACCAAAACGTCCATTCCTTGTGCCTCCACCAGTAGTATTTACATAAAGAACTTGTAAAAATTCCATAAGAATAAATAATAGCGCAACAACCAACAAGTAGTCCCGCACTCACACAAAAACAACAACAACTTGAGTAGAAAGTGCATCGACCTGCACCTGAACTTCTCTCACAGAAGAAGACGAATGGATAAAAGAACAAATAGAAAAGGTATCAGCAACAATCAAAACAAGTAGAAGGCCTTGGTGGATTGTGTGACCCTAACGACCCTGCTAATCGATTGGAAGAACTTTTATGGGATCAATTCGTGCTCAAGAATGACATCATGGAGATAAAAACATATCGCGCATTGATGCATGAACTTTCTGAAGGTATCAATGTTGTATAGTACTACGACACCGATGTTGAATTCTGAGGCAATTTTGCGCGAAAAATATACTGCGTTGCAACAGGTTGCTGTAAACACAAGCCCCAGCGTTACTTCGATGATCACAATCTCATCAATGAAACCAGAATTCAGTGTACCTTTGTTGCACCTGTTAGCTCTGGTGCATCACACACACTTATGACTGCATTAGCGTCGCTGCGAGTTTATAACAGTTAGCCTAAAACCGTTTGGTGGCCTTGACACGAATAGCGGATTTGTTTTTTGAAAAGATCGTGGAAGATCATGGGTATGGTGGAACGTCCAACAGGTGCGTATGATATTGCCTCAGTCAGTAATGGGTCCGTTGAAGAATTTCGGTGTTGACCATTAAAGATTCTAATGTTTCTAACATGAGCCCAAATTCAGCTCCGTTATCATAACTGAATCTCCGTAATATTTGGTTTACATTAGGCAGTCATCGTTGTAGATCAGTTCTTGGATGGCCCAAAGATATTCCCAAAAATCAACAATTTCTGCTTTCATCATCTGCATCTGGGACTGGATATCGTATCGCGCTTGCCATTGTGAGGATTGTTATGTACATTTAATTTAATTGTTCGTTAGTTTTTTAAACTTTTTTTTATATCATTGCATGCTATTGTAATGTAACATCGTATGTTGGACTTGACCTTTTCCAAAACTGGGCTCATTTCCGCTTGACCCGAATTGACCTTTTTGTAAACAATTAATACATAGCTGAAATATTCTCTCTGTGTATGGGCTTAATATCAGGATCATTATGAATAGAAGAAGTATATATGTTTATCTTGTCTAGGTTTAGGAATTTCCTAAGAGAATTTTATATACCCCAGGATCTTTGTCAGGTTCAGTTTTATATTTTGTAAACATCAGAATCATTCTAGATGGTTATTTTTCAATTAGTACTAGTTTTATATCTTCGAAAATGCTAATTGTGACCTGATATCAAGCAAATAACTATATAACCTTATAACTGAGAAGAGTTTTTCAGTCGTGATTTAGACCTAGCACTTTAAATTGTGTATTATGTTGTGTCCAGTATTTCATTTTTGGACTGAAAAATTTATTTCTTTAAATTATTGTATTCAAGTGATTATTTTCTCTTGAAACACAAAAGTGCTCTGATGAAAATCTTGAATAGAGACATGCAATGGAATTTATAGTCAATTTAAACTTGGAATTATATTACTGTGATTCAACAAAAGACTGTTGGCACAACAACACTTTAAAATCTACCCACAGACACATCAGCGCTGTCCGTTTTTGGTATTATTCTGGACTTGTACTGAATTTTATTCAGGACTTTAAGTTATTAGGACTTATGTCTGTAATTCATGGATTTTTGGGGGATTTCATTCGCAATGCCGTAAGTTCTTTTCTCATTTTCACTTTGTATACTAGGGAAATAAATTATGTGCTGAATTTTACGAAGATTGTTGTCTTTCATTCTTTTCTGTTACTTATTTTAAGATAATAGACTCGTAACAAGGATTACCTCAACAGCGCAGATCAATTTAACCTACGACGCCAACATTATATTTGAAACGACAGGTATGTCAGTTCAGGGTTATATATTGTTTGGATTTTACCAAATGTGGAATCAGGTGATTTGTTATCAATTATGCCGGTGGCACTGTGTATCTTCCATGTGATAAATCGGTTGACACATATTCGTTTTACCATTGTGGATCAAGACAGGCACTTTGTAGACCTTCGAGGTGAAACAATGCCGATACAACTGTAAATCTAAGATCGACCTGAAATTTAAAGACAATAATGACAGTCGTACTTCGACATGTGAAAACTGTGCACGTTGTAAAAGCGGGAAAACCCGTTTATGAGTCATATTAGGGTAATGGCCTCGGTGACGTTAGTGGACTGTTCACAGGAGCACCAATTGTGCTGCAGCATTGTCTTCACTCGCTGCACGAATCGCTCAACAGGTTACAATGTTAGTCATTGATATCTTCACGAACGTTACTGTGGATTGGATGGAAAAACTGGGACTACAAGCAGCTTAATCGCTACGATATCGACTAGGGCGATTAGTGACTCGAGCACCCCCAAAAGCGGTTATGAATCCCTCAACAGAACCCATATCGTCGACAGTTGGAAAAAGTATTAATGAAGCCTCTCAACAACGACTATTAGATTCGGAGACTGCAAATCGGGGAATGGGAAGTGGATTACTGTCGTCTAGGAAGAATAATTAGACGTAGCTAACAATGGATAAACAATGGTTCTCTTCAAAGATATATAAGATCCTGCATTAGACATGGGCGAACCTGTGTTGTTGGAGCCAAGCAAACGCGATTTTCAATATTATTCAAAATAGAATTATAAGTGCAGGACAGGTCTAGGTTTTTTCTTCCATGTGAAGCATTCTTGTAAATTGGGAGAAAATATGTACAGAATGATGCTGGTGACACCGATTATCCCGCTAAGACCAAAGTTGGATTTGTTAACAACGGATTCATGGCGTTGTTCAACAGTGTACGATATTCCATCGATGGAAAGGAAACTGAATCAATTCTTGACAACGTTGATATTTCCACAACGAATATTGTACTAGCTAGATACAACGATGATTACGCGAGAACAGATGGTATAACTATGATGCTTATCAAAGATACAGCTAATAATGCTGATTCCCAATCGTATTCAATTAGGCGACCTCAAAATCGTGCACGCAACGCTGATGCAGACCTACAAGCTGTAATTGTAGGCCCTAACGTCACTTTTAAGAATGGATTAGCTCAGCGTCAAGAACGACTTCGTGGAGCCTCATTGGAATGTTCGTATTCAAGTCACAGGGTTTGTTGCTGATGGGCTAATGAGGTTCCTCGATGCGCCTGTGGGAAATATACATATACGTTGAAAGTGTTACATTGTTAAATAATAATACCTATCACGAGGTGTGTGTGTGTGTGTGTGTGTGTGTGTGTGTGTGTGTGTGTGTGTGTGTGTGTGTGTGTGTGTGTGTGTGTGTGTGTGTGTGTGTGTGTGTGGATTTTTAACGTAGCTTTTACAATGTTCGAGTCATATCGTTATTATATCTGCAGTTTGGCAGCTGATAGTGATGTCCAGTACTGGGGCATCCTGAAGCAAGCATGTAGCATCATATTCTACCCAGTCGCTTATCCTGACACCAGGCCGACCAATCCTAATACTAACGTCTTAATGCTGAGTGCCAAGCGAAGCATATCCTAGTACCATCTTTGTAAGTCTTTGGTATGGACTCAGCCATACTTGTAGCTTGTAGCGGCACAAAGCGACCTCAACACGATCAGTAAACTATAATCGGTGGCTATCGAGGATAAAATAATTAGCATGAACAAATTCAAACAATGTTGGCGAAAATGGATATCACCGAGCACTCAGAGCACAGATGAGGAACCGCGTGGCGGATTTATAGACAATAAAAGTCGAGCAAAACAATCGTCACTTTAGTGGATTAATAATCTAAGGGTAGCGCAGAGTATGTGGCTTGCTTGCCAAAATGGGTACAAATCATGGGGAATGGAGGCTGTGACGTATATCAGGAATAAAACGGCACGAAAAACCAAAACGACATAATGACACTACTCCTACAATTCATGTCATTTGATCTTTGACAGGTATTTGTTGAGTTCAGCATACCTTCTTTGGACATAATGTTCTCCGGGCTGCTGAATGTTACGAATCTTGCTGGTATAATATCTATTTTAAGTTATTCACGTTACTTCCTTTATATATTAAAAGCTGGGGCTAATAATGACAAGTTTTGCTTTTCTCTGCGTCATGTGAATGTTGAGCTAAATGATTAGTTCATATAGTTGAAAGAGTTCAAGAGGGATTATTTGATTTGCTGTTAGAGGTACAAAATCAAGACGACTTCCTAATAATTTAAAGTTCCTTTATCTATTTAACTGCGAATTTTCCCCTAGGTTTATTTACCTACTGTATTGGACTAAGTTTAATGTTACTTACCTTAAGATTTAAAGATCATTTAACTCCACCATTTTCTATATTATCTCTTCTCATGATGATCTCTCTGTGTCTCTCGAGATGTCCCCTAGATTATCTGTTTATTTGTTCTTCATAGGTAGATTATTTTGTAAAATTGTTGTTCCTTTCGTTTGTTCATCATATATTCTGGGGTCTTTTCCGCTTGTCGGACTTGATTATGAACATCACTTGAGTTGATTCGATTTGATATTTATGTTGTCTGCTGAGTCTTAATTATCAGGAACTTTGGAGAACTTTCTAACCTAAGCTCCAGGTTACTATAAATGGTTTTCTATTGCTTTTTTGTTTTTGAGTATCATTGTTAATTTAAATTCATATTATTCTATGATCAAAGTCGATTCTTTTCTCAGCTGGTTTTCTATCTCTGTTATTCGTTAAATTAATGTAGTTCCGTTCACGATAAATTGCTTATAAACATTGTTAACGTATCATCTGTTATGAAATGTATATCACGAATTGTTTCAGTAAAGAGAAAATTTCAACCATTAAATTTGATCAAAATCAAAATAATAGTTGCAAAGTTATTTGTGCTCAAAAATTACCATAAACTCCCAATAATTAAGTCCAGTATTGGAGAGTAGGTTCCACTCATCAACCTGCGCTGCATTACATAAAGGCATTGACACACACCAGGCATGCGCTAACAGTTATTGATGGTTCCAGGATGATGTCGAATTTAGTATTTTGAGAAACTGACGTTTTATTTGAAGGAATTATCTCTGACAAATACACTCTCACCCACTCCACCCACCCATTCAACCGCGCGCTCCTACAGCGGAGAAGTGAGTGGAGGTGGAGGGGAATGAACACTATCTTCCTCGTCATATTCCCGAAAGTGCGGGATCAGTCAGCATCGTCATTATGAGTGGCGTCTCCTAAGAGTTACCAAAATTATCAAAACCTCAAAATATAGAATTCAAAACAATTGAAGCAAAGACAGTGACAACAAAATCACAAGCCGACTAAATTATTTTACTTCAAAGGGTTCTCTCAAATAACAGACTCATTGGAGTAATCATTAAAGAAGCCAAGTGTACAAAAATTATTATTTTGTAGTTGCAGGTCCCAGGAATAAGGAGGAGTATTGTAGATGTCTGGTGCAATAACGTTCATTATTATTATTATTATCATTATCATTACTATTATTATTATTATTATTATTATTATTATTATTATTATTATTATTATTATTATTTTGCAGATTGACAAGATGGAGAGAAGTCAATGAAGTAGCTCTGCCTGGACTTGAGATTACTTGCAACGAATCATGTGCTGATGTAGGATTTTTTGTAGTCGCTGGGTCCGGCGGAAGGGGTTTCAACATTTCATTCAGGACCCAGGAGTAGTTACCAAGGGATACTGATGCATCGACTGTAAAACTTAGTTTCGGAACTTTGAATCTTCCTCAAATAATAAAAACAAGACATACCACATTTTCTACGTATTCTACAAAATAAGTATTCCACTAGTTTTTCTCACAGCACAATGAAAATTATTACGTCAAAAAATGGTAAATTTTTCCAATTACTTCTTGAAGATATTACCTGATATCGACAATATTACAACAATCTTTAAAAGAAACTATAAATAAATTTAAGAGCTGTCTTGGCTTTCATAGTTTATATCATTGTACATACTTTTATATATTAAGCCTTGTTATCATGAAAAGCTAACGTAAATATATAACATTTGTGGTAAACATGTAGCTACAAAATTCCTCAACTGCAATTTAATTTTGAATTGTTAGCTTCGGATTCCATTTTTACGAACATCTTGATTGTGTAATAATTTTGTTGTATACTGTGGAATAAATTTAACAGAAATCTGCGTGTGATTCGTGAATAACATTATTATCAGACCATGTACCTAATTTTTATATTCAGGACTTTGCAAAACTGTATAATGCAATTATTTGCGAAATATCTCTGTAAATGCTTCGATCTTGATACAAAAATCAATAAAGGACACCTTTTTCAGTACGGCCTTATATATAAACATATATTTCTCATTCAAAGGCTTTAAAATTACTATATTATTTCATATCAGATGATTTTCATTGATACAGCTCTACATTACAGACAAACAGACAGTCTGGCAATTGACAAATACCTTGCATTAGTCAAAGCCTTAACGAACAACGTGAAAAATACTAACAAAAATGTATACCTTCACTATATGCTATGTTCGATAATCACAATTGATTTACACTAGCTGGAAGACAGTATTATCTCCCTTTTAAAAACACAAATAAGAAAGAGCTATATTTCTTCGGCTCTAGGTAATGTGATTTCTAACGTTTAGACAAAATTAATTAAAGATGCCACTGCTGGTACTGGTGTAATTTCCAATAGCTAGTGTATTAATACCGTCCTCACAATATCTCTTATTGTCAAAATTACTTAGTCCACGTTTTATAATAGTCTCAGTTTCAAGTTTGTGACGATTTGTTCTCATAATATTTTTCTTAATAAAGCTGACATTATTGTTTAATGCTGCTTTAAAGTCATCAAATTTCATACATTTTTTACGTACCCACGAAGAATACCTTTTGCTTTTTTGTCAGTTTATTGTCATCTAAAATTACGGCATACATTTTACTTCTTAGTCCAACAAATTCCCTAACTGGCACAAACATAAATTCGTCTTTCATTTTGCCAATAACTTTTTATTCGCATCATCATGAAATCCACTACTTTCTGGATAATCTGATAAATCAAATGGGTCACGGTGTTTATAAGTATCTTGGTAGACATCTTCACATTTTATATTATAAACTAGCGAGTCCGTGTCAGTAAATAGCAACTCCGAATCTGTCCACTGCCTTTTGGTAAAATGATAGTGAAAATCATACATCAGCCACTTTGATATTTCAAGTACAGCTGCACCAACATAAATTGGTTTACTTAACTTTAAATTTGTCTTTCGTCGTTGTATAGCAACAAGATTTTCATAAAATATTTTTATACTGACAAAACCGTCATCATTAACTAATTTGTTTCTTCGATTTATATCATTTACTATTTCAATAGAGATTCGACGTCTTACATTTTCCATTGTCTTACCAAATACAGAATTGTTGATTAAATTGAAAAAGTTTTTCTCAAATTCAGTTTTAGCAATAGCACGACGTTTCTTATTTAAGTCAATATAATTTGACATCTATCACGATTGATTAAATTTTAGTACAAGGTGAACTGTTCTCAGAATTAATCCAGCATCTACTGCTTGTTTTAAATTTTTATAATGCATAACGTAATTTCTTTTATTTAGCAAATTTGGAACTAGCTTATTAACAATCGAATTTTGTGCTGTTGTCGTTGCCCGTTGTTCAGGTGATAGTAAATTTTAATCTATTATCATAGACTCTGCACAAAATGGATAGTCATTATGTAGATCATGTAATGAACTAGGAAAATCTAGATCAACTTCAACAAAATATGAAATATCTTTCGGAAGATTTTTCTCAGTTTCTTTAAGAAATTGACCTGGAGTTATCCAATGAAATCCACTGTACGGCATTGGCTCCGACATTGCATATCCATACAAATTGACGCAGTCTAGGTAAATAATATAATTTGATTGGAGGTTTTTATCATAATTTTTCAGGTATTTATTATTAGATACTGCATATTTTTGTTATAAAGCTAATTCCGCCTCTGATACCTTTCTCAATAAAATTAAACATATCAACATCTGTCAAAAGATCCAATTGTATCTTACTTGTTTTTAGTAGAGCGTTCCACGACAGTCCTGGAGCGGAATAATACCAACAAGGATCTAGTCCATAATTTTTATGACTAACTTGACGAAAACTTTCAAAATCATCTGCTAGTAGTAATACATCTGTTTTCAAATATAAATCATAATAATTACCAAATGTTTTACAACTAAATTTATTCCAAATATTTTGTGCATATTTGTACTCGTCGTCTGTAATATTTTCTTTTTTTAGCTGCGAGTAAAAATTATCTTTGCCAGGCAGAGACGTTTCATTAACTCTACTCCAGTCGTCGGGATGCTCATACGGAAAGATACCTTTTTTGTCAGATCGACATAGTTTTCACCAAAGCAACTGTTTAGGTTACTGAAACTGCTGCCATCGCTTGCAGCGCTGTTTACAAGCTCATCTAATGGTGCTGCCATAAATTGCAGACTGTCAATAAAACGTCATGCGCCAAGAGTAACTGACACATACTTTTCAAACTATTTGGAATACATTTTATTGTATTATTTAATTTTAGTTTAGATTTAATTTCTTCATTGCCAAAAGCTTCGACAATGATATGTTTTTCATAGCCACGAAAGTTTTGTAACACTGCAGGAATAAAATCTGGAGCTTGAAATTTTAAATTGCAACTGTTATGAGCTGCTCCGCGATACTGACCGGTCAGATGACAGTGATCGCGCACTTTATCACCTGAACCTTGTTCAGGCAACAACTTCTTGCAGACATGACAATTAACTGCATTATCAAAGTTGTTGTTTGGATGCTATTTTCATTGGAGCTGTTTCGAATAATCTGTTAGAGATCGTATTAACTTCGTTTATCAAATTTTAGTAACCATGCGGACGGACTTTCAGACTCTCCACTTTTACATCTGTATAACTTTACTGGAAAAATTGTCATTAGCACAACAAACTACTTTATAAGCTGCTCCACAAGGGACATGTTGCTGTATTTTTCTTGTGCTTGATTTATTCGGATTATTTTCTACGCCAGCTACAGAAACAAGTAGACACTCGAAATCAGCATAAATAACAAAAGGAACACTTAGCTTATGATCATAATTTTTAAATTTTAACACTTTTTCTTTCTCTCCTGGCATGGTTATTCTTTGAACATTGACACAGTATTTGAGATGCTCTTGCAGTTTTTCATCTTTAGAAAAACCTTGTTATTATCTGTAACAT
Source organism: Megalonaias nervosa (assembly GCA_016617855.1). Lineage (NCBI taxonomy): Eukaryota > Metazoa > Mollusca > Bivalvia > Unionida > Unionidae > Megalonaias > Megalonaias nervosa. The sequence goes on from JAECUM010043828.1 coordinate 26,925, forward strand.
AAATATTTCTTATTTTTATTTTTATTATATTGTCTGCCAACTAATCCACTAAAGATTTTTATCAAGCAATAATGTCTTTTGTAAAATGATAAATTTATTGTCTTTTGTGTAGCATTTTCTGAAATATATCTTGGGTAAACAATTTCTTTTTCATCTAGTCAGAAAACATTTACTGCAATATTATTTTATTTTTCAAACTTTGGTATTTGATTTTCTGCCACGGGAAAAGTTGTTCCACTAAAATTTAGCTCATCTTTGTACGGCAAATATTTTTCAACCCGATTGCCGTGGTCACTCTGAGGATGTTTTGCAGACAAAATTGCCCAAAGGTAATATTCGTTATCATTGTTTCTGACATTTATACAACATTTTTTGTTTTTAATTTTTTGAGGGAGATCAATGTAAGAACTACCACGAAGTACGTTATATTTCATTGTGTGAAACAAAACTTCTTTTATCATTTCAAATTTCCAGCCTGATCCTGATGCAGTAAATTCCTCCAATTGTTTATTTATTTCTTGGTGTATTTCATCGGCGACTGTGGCAATACTTGTTCCAGTTAATATTTTTCGTGATTTAGCTGTTAGATATGGTTCTGAAATTTCGCTGTCGAAACTTGTATTTTCAAAAGTAATGTCAATTACATCCTTTTCGATTGCATGTAATTTTGATAAAAACATATGATACTGTACTATTAATTTGATACTTTTATGATCTGCAAGTTCTTTTGATATAATTGGTTTCAAAAGATGAAATAAATTTGTAGATTTACAATTTGCTAAAACATTTTGATTATTAAATTTGTAACTGTTATTATAGCCAGAAAATTTTTCTGCTTTTATTAGGCTCTCCTTGGCAATATCTCACAATTTTAACATTATATTATAGTATTTTTATATTTAATTGATTTTTTTAATATGTTTTACAATATGAGATATAAAATGCTATATAATATAATGACAGAAATTATGACAGCAAACGAGCAAGAATATTATTATGTTCCCCCAAAATACAACTTATATGCTGGAATTATGTTAGGTCCAGTTATTCACGTAAAATATCAAAAACCTTTTGGTAAAGCAACTCCAGCCGGAATTAAAATCTCAGCGAAAGGTGATAATACAGAAAGAGTAGTAATATTTAGAAAAAGTTTCATTTATACGTTATTTTGCGCTGAAATTCCAGACGGACAGCGTGTTTATATAGTAAATGGTGCAATTACTGATGATAATATTGGAAATTTAGCATTGCAAGATGAGTTTCAGTCTCATCCAAAATTTGATTTATATGAGGCTAATGATCGCGGAATTATTCGAAATAAAAAAACGAAAAATATTGTTGGTTTTATGCAAAATAGCGGATATTTGATGGCAACCGTTGGCAGAACAAAAACTTATCTGTCACATCGTTTGATTTACGAAATATTTAATAACACAATTCCAGATAATCTGTTTATCGACCATATTAACAAAATTAAAACAGATAATAGGATTGAAAATTTAGATTTAGTTACATCTCAAGAAAATAATAAACTAGGAGCTGGTTCTGATGGTTTCAATTTTAAAGACCCAAAACCAATTATCTCAACAAATTTAGAAACTGGAAAAGAAATAAAATTTAAATCAATAGCAGTTGCTGTAAAATGTCATAAAATTAATTCTCGTGCGGTAAAATTTGTAACTGACGGCAAAACTAAAATTACAGCAACTTCAACATTAACATTTGATAGATTTATTTTTAAATACAGTGATTAATTATATTTCTTAACTCAGTTTTGGTTAAGCAATTATGTGCAAACATTAGAATATCATCTTTATCAAATTTTAGTGTCATAAACGCACTATTATCAAGTTTATTTTTTTTCTGCCGCTGTTAGGAGATTTTTATCAGAATCACCTTGCATTACAGTAACATTAACAGACAAAGTACTATATCCCGACAGACATTTTCGAACTGCTTCAGCTAGTTCTTTGTAATTTAATAAATTAACTTTCTGATGATATTTTACGTCAGGAGATTTCGTTTCGCGAGACATTTTATTATTTATAATTAGATAAAAATATATTATAAGATGGATTTAATGAAACGACTTGCTGATATATATGCAGGAGATTTCATCTCTAGTGATAAAATTGCAAGTGTATGAATTGCTAGTGATACAGTCACTAACAATAAAATCATCAGCGATAATTTTATACCAAAATATAACGTTATCTCAGATAAATCTGCTGGTTATAGTGAAGATGATATTTTGTACAACAATGACGATGATAATGAAGTTGTTGACGTTGTTAGTAAAACAAATATCAGCAGACCGACAACTGGACGATATAATGTTAAGTATCATATAGCTAAAACAAAATAATAAAATTAAATTTTACTATTACCGAGAAAGAAATACTTTGGCAACTTATAACAGCTTTTTAAATCTAAAAATAACTGGCCAGCAAAGAAATATAAATTATGATTTTATTTTTGTTAAAATATTTAATAGATGCTAATTGATAATGCAAGAAAATTGCATTTAATTTCCTTGTGTAGTCCGGTCAATTGTAAATCTGTACTGATGAAGTACGAACAAATTTATAATAATATTATTCGATCACTTCGTGATTGAAATCGACTTAGTTTGTACCCAGCTATTAAATTTATTGCTATATCCACGCCATTTAACTAAACTTTCATTACCTTTTTCCTAATAACTTTTTCAATAACAAATATTTCTTGCTCGATTTTCTGAAGTTCCTGCTCGTAAAAACTACCAGTTATAGGTTCACCTAATAAATCTTTTATAACATAAGTCACTGGTATTGTTAAAAGCACTTATCAACAACAAATACTTCTTCGCTGCAGTTCGGAGCAAATCCTTTCTCAAATGTTTTTTTTTTTTTAAGTTAGAGAAATTCTAACTTTATCACCAACTTTAAATTTATGTCTGCGGTACATATTTTCGTTTGCTAATATTGGAATTTTAACTGCATTGTTTGGCGACATTTTTACTGATCTGTGTTTAATGTTATTATATTCGTCAACAATTTCTGTAAATTGTCAATATATTTACTCGTATTTTTAACTGTCAAATATTTGTGGATTTTTGCGTTTAGTGTGCGATTAAATCGCTCGACGACAACACCTTTACTTTCATTTCCTGTAACATAGTTTTCGATTTTATTTTGTTCCAAAAACTGCTCAAATATGTTATAAAAATATTCTGCTCCATGATTAGTCCAGATTCTGTTTAGTTTTCTTTCTGTACTTGTTATTATTTGTTTTAACGCATCAGTCATCGACGTTCTTGTCTTATCTGAAACCAGTACACTAAAAGCATATTTGCTACAAAACATCTACAACATTAAAATGATATCTTTAATTATTGTAAAAATCAGCTAGATTTTACACATCAACTAAATCTATCGCCCAGATATCGTCAACGGCATTTGGGACAACTTTACGTCACGCAAACTTTCTTTTCTTAGGTTTATGTAGATCTGAGGCAAGATCATCATACAATTCCTTTTTACCGAGTCCTAATTTATATTTTGATCCAATAAAACCCTGCACCAATTTTCGGTCAACACGCTCTCGTAGCCTGTGAAGCAGGCCGTTTGCAGGTTTCATAAAACGAAGTTCGTCTAGCATTACTTTATCGCAACCGTGCTTATCTTGATCGTTGTCCCGGTAGCAGATATCATCGCGCTTTGCTATTGCATCAATTTGATTGCAGGGCTCTTGTCCTGGCAGCGGATTATCGTTTTCGTCAAGTTGTTTATCAAGAGGATTGTATGGTCCAGTATATTTATGGCCTGTCAATGTCCAACCGCCTTTTGGTTTTGGTAATTTGCCAATCAATGTATGTATATCTATACCTGTTCCAATTATTTCTCGGTTGTTGCATTTCTGACAATATGTAACAATTTTATTTTGCTCCAGACAGAGATCTCTATCACAATCGCACTTGCATCTCGTTATTTATTAATCATCTACTAAAATAACTTCCCTGGCAACGCCCGGACATGGACATCCCACTCCGGACAACTTTGTTGTTGGTGATAATTTCTTTCAAAACATACTTTTTCTTTTTCCACAGATTGCACAAATACTTTTTAGCATTATTCTATTATTTTTTGTTTTTTGTTTTTTCTGTTTTTTCATCTTTATTTTCTGTTTTAGTTTTACACTTGAGACAATATGTTGACATTTTATATTTGTAAGTTTATACAAAAATAATTGCAGTTTCATCATTGGCATGAGAAGGTTTCTTGTGAAACTGTAAACTAAATTTTAAAAAATTGAATTTAGATTGGGACATTTGTTTTATAAACATCACGCAATAGACGCAATAGCATAAACAAGCAGATATTCCAACAGGCTGAATTTGATTAGACGAATAATTTATTATTTTATATTTTTTGTTTATGTATATTTTTATTGCATCACATGGTGGAAGTCGGAATAAATCAAAATAATTGTTATTACAAACAGCTACCCAATGTGTGCCAGATCCGTCATTGAAATCTTGTATATTTATCACACACGAACCCCCAGCAATCGCATCATCAAGTTCATCTTTAGAATAAACTCCACGGAAATTTTTTACTTTTTTTTAGCTTATCAAGTATATCAAAAGTTACACAACGTGGCCGAGTTCCTGGGAATCTTAGTCCTCTGCCTATTCCCAACAGGTATGGCAATAAACTTCCCGCTACTCCCGCCAGCAACGGTCCTATAAATCCACCTTTGTTTGCTTTTCGCCGCGATCGCGTCCTTTCTTCGTTGTTGTCTTTCTTTTTGCCGTTTTTCATTTAGGCATTATATTTATTTTTAGACAAAAATGTTCTTCATACCATCGCCTGAGACAGCCTTTTTCGTTGAGCCAGATACTGCACAAGACGCTGCTGCTAATCCTAATGTACCAAGTACTGGCAAAATTTTAGGTATTAACGTTCTGAATATTACAGAGTGTGCCGGACCAAAGAAACCACCTTGTTTTGACATTGCTGTTATTTGTGTAGCACTTAAATTTAAAACAAAAGTTTTTTTGCGATCGTATTTATTTATTTGTTTTTTGGGTTAGCATTAATTTTGTTAAAGTACCTTTGGAAACACCTTCAATGTTAAGTTTTATTTTTAATGATACCTGCCTCTGCTTAGCAACAGCAGCTGCTAATTTTTTAACTTGACCATCAGTCAGATATATTTCTTTTACAATATATTGTATCATTATATACAGATTACAGATTAAACTTGAAGTTCTTCAAACTTGTATTGACATTTTACCTCCGACAGTCTCAATTGTTATAAATCTGTCGCTGATCACTAACACATATACATACAACTGCGCTGCTGGAACTACTCCGAGTGTCCAAGTAATTTCAATATCAGCTGTTGTGTCGACAGCTCGCTCGCTATGCTTACTAACATCAGAATAAAATATTGGGTAAAGTGTACGAAATTCCTCTGCTGATATCTGAGATCCGTCTCCAACATCTTGATACTTTTGCATTGCTTCCATAAGGTACGTGTAAGGTCTAGTAATATTTTTTTTAGCATCATCTGCAAAATTGCATTCTATCGCTCGTTCTGGATATTGCTTTGAAATTAGTCTGGCGTATATTCGTGTAACATTGGCGTTTTCAAATATTGCATTATTTTGTTGTTGGTTACCACGTCGCGCTTGTTGCTGAAATAGAACAATTAATTGCCTCGGCAGTTGCTCACTTGATGTTGTTGTGACTCGCCATGTGTAGTCGGTGGTATTTGGAACTGCTGTTTGATATATTTTATGTTGCTGAAAATAAATTCTGTTTGTGTGTTTATCGAGTATACTGTTTAATTCTGATGCTTTTGTGATTGACGGAGTTATTCGTGGCATCCACAGCGCAAGTTTGTTTATGATAAATTGTACATCAGCTCCGCCGAGTCGAAATAAACAATCATTGTGTTCTGCTCGATCTAAAATAAGTGTATGTTTAACTCCACGAAATATTTTATTGTAATCGCGACAAAAGTCAAATATTGTACTTAACTGCAGTATCATTGTAATTTGACGTGATTCTTCTACAAGTGCCTTTCTCCTAGCATAACCCTCATTGCAACGTACATTTCTTACGCTAATTACGTTATTAATCAAATCTAACAATGCAATACCGTCCGCAGCTGCATCTGGTGGTGTTATACCAAGATTATTACAAGCAGCAGTAACTGAGACTCTTGTAGCGTCTGCATTAGCGCCTGCAGCTGGTGCGGCTATACCAAAATTATCAGCATTAGCAATAGGAAAATCTCTTACAATTACAATATCTGCAGCGGCATCAGCTCCATGCGCTAATGCTCATTTTGAAATAAATTCACCTGTCACAGCTACACCAATTATAGTATCTTTAAACCACATCATATTCGTTGCAGTTGATCTGGAGTATCGTATCGTCGGCATCCGTCCGTCTTCGAGAGACGATGGTGTAGCTTCCGGTTGGGTGTTCTATCTGCACCTTCGCGAGTGGCTGAAGAGTCCGACCCTAGAGTGACAGTCTCTGTTGCACTTGCTGCAGGTGAACTTTGATGCTTGTTGAGGCTGTTGTTGTTTCGCCTTTCCCCTGGTTCTCTTTGTAGCGAGGTTTGTGTTTATCCTTTCCTCGGCTTTCTGAACGCCCTGTCTGACAGCAAGGCGCCAGGCGGAGCGGTCGTCAGCACAGCTCTCCAGTTGTTGACGTTGATGTTGGACGTCTTCATGTCCTTCTTGCAGACATCTTTGTAACGCAGACGTGGCCGTCCAGTCAGTCGTGTGCCCTCTGCTAGCTCGCCGTATAGCAGGTCCTTGGGAATGCGGCCTGGATCCATTCTCTTGACGTGGTCAAGCCAGCGAAGGCGCCTCTCGCGGAGGATGGTGAACATGCTGTTCATGCTGGCGCGTTCCAGAACCTCAGTATTGGGTACTTTGTCCTGCCACTGGATGCGCAGAATGCGCCGCAGGCATCTCAAGTGGAAGCTGTTGAGTTTCCTTTCATGGCTCGTGTAGGTGGTCCATGCCTCGCTGCTGTAGAGGAGTGTGCTGAGCACGCAGGCTTGGTAGACGCGCAGTTTGGTCTTCTCAGTAACGTTGGGGTTGTTCCAGACCCTCTGGTTCAATCTGGCCATATCTGCTGCTGCCTTGGCAATCCTGCCGTTCACCACAGCATCAATGGAGAGCCAGCTGGAGATGGTGGACCCAAGGTATGTGTAGTTCTCAACAACGTCAAGGTTGTACCCATTGATGGTGATGGTTGGAGGGGAATCTGCATCCTGCGCCATGATATTCGTCTTCTTCAAACTGATGGTCAGTCCGAACTCTTTGCAGGCGTGGGAGAGGCGACATACCAGCTGCTGAAGTCCATCTTCCGTATGTGATGTCAAGGCTGCATCATCAGCGAAGAGCAATTCACGGATGAGAACCTCTGTGACTTTAGTCTTTGCACGGAGACGAGCGATGTTGAACAGCTTGCCGTTAGCCCTGGTGTGGATGTACACTCCCTCGCTGCAGTCCTTGAAGGCGTACTGGAGGAGCATGGAGAAGATGATGGCAAAGAGGGTCGGCGCAAGGACACAGCCCTGCTTCACTCCACTGCTGACTGGGAAGGCCTCTGATGTTGCGCCGTTGAAGCACACTGTGCTTTGCATGTTCTGGTGAAACGATGTGATGACAGCGAGCAGTCGTGGGGGGCAACCGATCTTCTCCAGGAGCCTGAAGAGTCCGCTCCGGCTGACCAGGTCAAACGCCTTTGTCAGGTCTATGAAGGCAATGTAAAGGGGCATCTGCTGCTCATGACACTTCTCCTGCAGCTGGCGTAGTGAGAAGATCATGTCTACAGTTGACCGGCCGGCTCGGAAGCCACACTGGGATTCTGGGTAGATGCGGGAGGCTAGGGTCCAAGGTTGACATTGCCGGGGTGGGAATGGGAGACAAGCGCCCCACTCCTCCAGAAATGCCCCATACGGCTTGCGTCTCTGATCGCCTCGGTCAACTAAAATCCAGCTGCTGGCCTTCGCGAGTGGCTTAGCTTCTAAGTCCGGCGGACCATGTTTCCACTAACAGGAGAAGGGGTGAAGGCGGTCACTGGCGCCTTAAAACCAGTCGCTTCGGTTAGATGGGGCTCGTAAACCTTGGATGGTTGCTCATCTAGGAGAAGGAAAACTCTGATCCCAAACCTCCGCTGCCTTGCGGCTATACCCACTTACGGGAAAGGCTAAGGGAGTAAACCCCAACAGAGAATCCGGAGACGGAATCCCTAAGGCGGTCTGACATTGACTCCAATGTCATTCCGGCAACTCCTGCGATGCTGTTGGTGCCAAGTTGTATCGGCATTTGTCGTTCCCTTGGGAACACCAGCTGCGTGGAGAGGGGGATCTGCTGCATGGGTAACAGCTGATTCTCCATACTACCCTGCCCAGGCTTTGTAGCTCCACTGGAGAGGACACTCCAGCGTCGTCGTAAGGCGCCGGCACAACACGGGAAGCAGCAGTATACCGGTTATAAGCAATAGCTCGATTGGCGTAGAGCTTGGCGCCAGGGGTTGCTTCCGACGGTGGGAGAGACCGCCATGTCTCATTGGACAGCTACCGCCCGCCTCAAGCTGGGCAGCCTCCAGACAGTAAGGTGCTGTCCCGCCATGGCCTGCCTGCTTCACTGGGTGCGTGGAGCTTAGGGAACTATCTCGACAAGCAGGCCACAAACTCCGCACCAGGCAAGACTCAAAGAAAAGAAAAGAAGACTCCAGCTCTTCGTTTTGCAAGCTGGAACGTCAGGACAATGTGTCCTGGACTTACCGATGACCTGCAGCAGATTGACGACGCACGTAAGACTGCCGTAATTGACAGGGAACTCTCCCGACTGAACGTCGACATTGCCTGCCTTCAGTAGACCAGACTGGCTGACAGCGGCACCATCAGGGAAACCAACTACACCTTCTTTTGGCAAGGAAAGTCCTCCGATGAACCTAGGCAGCATGGTGTCGGCTTCGCTGTAAAGAACACGCTCGTCGCCTTCATTGAGCCTCCATCATCAGGCACTGAGAGGATCCTTGCCCTCCGGCTGTCAACTTCCTCAGGCCCAGTCAACATCTTCAGCGTGTACGCCCCAACCCTCTGCTCCACCCTAGAGGAGAAAGAACAGTTCTACGAGGCTCTGGATCAAGCAATATCCAGTATCCCCAAAACTGAAGGCCTCTACCTACTAGGAGACTTCAATGCTAGAGTGGGAGCTGACCACGAGGCCTGGCCCACCTGTCTCGGCTCTCATGGAAGGGGCAAGATCAATGAGAACGGTCAGCGACTGCTGGAAATGTGCTGTTCCCACAGCCTATGCGTGACCAACACCTACTTCAAATGCAAGGAAATCCACCAGGTGTCATGGAGGCACCCACGTTCCCGCCACTGGCACCAGCTAGACTGTGACACGGACCACTCCCTCGTGGCCAGCAAGGTGCGAATAATACCCAGGAAGCAGCACCACGCCAAGAAGAAGGGTCGCTCACGCATAAACACATGCTGTGCAAGCAAACCAGAGAAGACGCAGCAATTCATCAGCAAGCTGCAGGAGGCTCTCACCAAAGAGACACCTGATGACACCATCGACTCCAAGTGGTCCAACCTCCGAGACGCTGTGTACAATTCAGCCATTACTGCCTATGGGAAGAAGGAGCGCAAAAATGCCGACTGGTATGAGGCCAGCTGGGAGGCGATGGAGCCCGTGACTGAGGCGAAGAGGAAAGCCCTTCTGGCTTACAAGGCTGCGCCTATCCCTGGCACACTGCAAGCCCTCAGGATTGCCAGGAACAATGCCCGGCAGACCGCCCGCCACTGCGCCCACACCTATTGGCTGAACCTCTGCACCAGCATACAAACAGCTGCCGACACTGGGGATGCAAGAGGCATGTACGAGTGTATCAAGAAGGCGACAGGTCCCCCATCCTTCAAGACCACCCCCCTCAAGTCCAAGACGGGCGTAGTCATCACAGACCAGGGGAAACAGCTGCAGCGCTGGGTTGAGCACTGTCTTGAGCTGTATGCAACCCAAAACGTCGTCACCGACACTGCCCTGAACGCCATCCCAGACCTGCCAGTCATAGAGGAACTAGACACCCCGCCCTCCCTGGAAGAGCTAAGAAAAGCCGTCGACTGCCTCGCTTGTGGGAAGGCCCTTGGGAGCGACGGCATCCCACCTGAAGTCCTCAAGAACGGGAAACCAGCACTACTCCAGCCCTTGCACGAACTCCTGTGCCTCTGCTGGGAACAGGGACACATCCCCCAGGACATGAGAGACGCCAACATCTTCACTTTGTACAAGAATAAAGGAGACCGCAGCGACTGCAACAACTACGGGGGCATCTCCCTCCTCAGTATCGTCGGAAAGGCTTTCGCACGTGTCGCACTGGTGCGCTTGCAGACCCTAGCCTCCCGCATCTGATCTGGAGTAATCATCAGAAAACGAAATAGTATTTAAGATTGTACTTGCAACTTGTATGTGACTTGAAATATCCTCAACAGTTTGATTAGCTAGCTGATATCTAGCACTTTTAAATAAACAGCAGCCATTATTTATAAGAGCTGCTTCTGCTCCAGCTGCAATTGCGCCAGCCTTATTTGGTTCATTAGAATTTTCGTCGAGATACTCAACATACTCAAATTCTGTAACGGTGTCATAAGTTTCTGCTAAATCGAGATAATTTTTAATAGACATTTTTTTGTGTTATTAGGTTATATAAAATTTTATTATTTTGGTGCTGTTGCCTTAGATATTAATGTTTGTTTAATTTGTTCTCCTTTTTGGTGATTAAAGTTTATTGTTGTTGTTATCATTGCACGTTGAGTTTCTTTTGTTGGGGCGATTTCTGACATAACTTGTTTGATTGTTGGCATTCCACGTTGTGGATCGACTTTGATTTTATCAGCTATTTTTTGTCCCACTGCAGTTCCAGCGGCAGATGCAGCTCCAGTTGCAAAAGCTTTTGACGCATCAAGTGCAACTGGTGCAACTTTATGAGCTGTTCCTGGAACATTTTGAATAATTTTAGTAAATATATTTCCAAAAAATCCTCCAACTATTTTTCTTCTGTAATTTTTTTTTCTCTGTTTCATTATAGCTGAGGTTGTATAATTTTATTGCCAATCAAGAAGTGATCGCGCGTAGGTGCAAGTAATAAGTAACAACCTCGTTATACAAATCCAGCTGTCGTCCAGATTGATCTGTCAATTGCATACTTATTTCTGTTATTTGATTTTCAACGTTTAGCGGATAATAGATAACTTGACGTGGACTAATTTGCATGAGAGATCCCGGTGGAACGTCTGGAGAAAAACTGTATATTGATTGTCCTTTACTACCCTAGGCTGAGTAAGATCCAGTTGCAATGGAGCAATTTATTAATATTGTTTTTACGTTAGTTATATTTACTGGCAGATCACCGTCATACGTCATGGTTTGATCAGTAATAGCAGAATAACTTTAATGAGAAAATCAGTGCTGCGATAATTTTTGCTGAAGAAAAATCGATTAACATACCATCTTTTAATGTTATTCTGGCTCTTAACGTGTTACAATTTGGTGTTAGCTCAAAATTATCACCTACAACATTATTTTTTTAATAAATTCTTTTATTGTTTTATTTAGATCAGTGACATTATAAGCTCCTTGTGGAATTTTTAATGTTTTCCATGTATATCTTGGAATCTTTAAAGTTATAAATGTAAATTCATCATTTATTCCAGTTTTTACATTAGCCATAGAATGCCAACACGTACAGGAAATTAGTCATATGTCATACTGCTTTTCAGTTTCAAGTTGTATTGGCGGAATATATTTTACTGACAAATTTGCGCTATCTTTAGCAGCTGTGCTAGAGTCTAGTAATAATGTTGTTGACATTGTTATTTATTATATTTTTATAAAATTAAGTCGCGGTGTAAAATTTCGTATTCGTCAGATGTTAATAAATTTTCCGATCTCAAATGATCAAGTATATCAATAATTTCATTGTCAATTTCAACACGAGCATTTTCAGCTTCCTTTGACGATATCAATAGCATTAATCTGCCTATCATTTCAGTAACTGATGCAAATAGTTTTGCTCCTGCTCCAGGTTTTTCTTTTTCAGCTTTTTCAGCTTCTTCAGCTGATCTTTATAGATCTTCAGTTTGCATAATTCCTGGGGCTTCCTCAGCTAACTCTGATTTTTTTTTTATCTCTTTCTTCTCTTTCTTCATCTAATATATTTGCTTCAGAAGCTAAACCACTAATGGGATGACTAGTGTAATGGTTATATCTTTTTACATTATTAATAATTTGAATATAAAGATCAGCAATAATTCCATGTCGGTATAATCTAATATTCTCATGGTAATTTTTATTTTCTGGTACTACGTCGTCGAGATGTTTTATACTTTTTTTGATACTTTTTGTAACTCCATAATTTTTTGGTTAGCGCTAAAATTATTTTTTTTTAAATATTATGTATTCTAATATTTTTAAAACCATATTTTTTTGTTAAATGAATCATACTCAGAATCTTTTATTTTATCTCTTATTTTTCTTTGATCATCATTGAATCTTTCTCTTTCCTGGGTATCTACTCTATGCTCTTTTTTAAAAGCTCCTTCTTCATACATTCTCTCCAACGTTGATTTCTCACCTTACTTTTTGATTCTTCAATTGTTTTCTCTATATCATCTAACTTTCTTGTAATCGGCCCAACTGATGTTGCTGTTGATAATCTTCGTTCAAATTCGAGTGGATTATTTAACAGCTGATTTAGTTCAGTTCGTCTACGAGCAGGATCAGCAATATGTGCTACAAGCGCCTCAGCTAATCTTTTACTTTCTTTATCAGATCTTCCAATAACTTTAGCAGCAGCAGCTTCTTGTTGTTCTTTAACTAGTCCGAGTAAACCTTTTTCTTGTAGTTTTTTAAGTTCTTCTTCTGATAGTGGTTTAGTTTCAGATTGTTTTCCAAATAGAGCCTCAGTAACTGGTTTAAGAGTTGTAGCTGCTACTTCTGCGGCAACTATCTGTCCACGTCGTGCTTGCTGTACTTTTTACTTAAATTCTGCCTGAGATTGTGCGAGTTTTTTTCAAATGTTCTATGTTTTCTGTACTTTGCTCGTTTATCCATAATTATATCAAAGATGTTTGATAAAACTTGCTGCAAGTATCTGTCAATATAACAGCAAAACAGTTTATCTGGATTATGTGTTAGTTTATCAATAAGAAAAAGTTATAGTAATTTTTTGTTGCCTGCTGATATAGTTCAATAAATTTATCTTTTGTTACGTCGCCACATTGTTCGTTTGCAATATTTCTAACGTCAACATTGTCCAGTCCTGGAAAAATATAAAACAACCAGTATTTCATCTAATAAATCTATCAACATTATAAAAACCTAGGGCGAGATAAATAGAATTACATTTCTTATTACGTGACAGTAAAAAATATGATCTTATTTTATTCATTTCTTCATTGTTTAGCGGAATATCATCAAAAACAACTATCTTATGTTTGGACAAATCAAGTTGATTAACAGAAACAAGTTCTTCTGTTTGAATGATAATAAAAAAAATCTTCATCAGCCTCAAGATCATCACGAAGTTTGTTATTATATTCGCTAAGTAGCTCGTACTTATCTTGTTGTGGATTAATTGTGTAAATATAAACCTGATCGTAATTAAAATTATTGCCCAGTAGTAAATTCATTAGCAAATCTGTTTTTCCTGATCCAGTTCTTCCAACAATAAGATAATGACAATCTGGAAGTTCATTGTTATGTTTATTTTTCACCAACCGCTCGTATCAAAGTTTAATATCGACGATTTTGCCATCGTTGTTATACAATTTTATGTTATATAATTTACATATAAAAAATTTGTCAGACAATAAATAAATAATGAGCTATTAAACAAAATTTGGAAAATCATTAGGAGATTCATCGGCTATAAGTACAATAACAAACGGCAATATTGATTTATCGGGCTACCTGAAAAACAAAAAAATCGCGATACGATGACATGAAACCTATCGATGTCAAATCAATGAGTACTAGATTTAGAAACAAATTATCCGCCAATAAATGTTGTTAATACACAAGCTGTTAGTTATGCACAACTAAAATCCGTCGACAATAATAAACTATCACTGAGAGGAGGAACCTTAAACAGTAACTTAGATATGTCAGGAAATTTTTTTTTCATAAATTTAGAGACCGGATATCCACCAGCAAACTTAAATCAAACTCAAGCGGTAAGTTTTTTGCAGTTGAAGTATGTAGATAATAACAAACTTGATAAAACCGGTGGGACAGTTACAGGTATTATTAACATGTCGGGTAAAAAGATTATTGGGTTAGAAACTGTATATCCGCCAGCAAATGTAGAAAATACACAAGCTGTAAGTTATGCGCAACTAAAATCTGTTGACGATAAACTTAACAAAACCGGTGACACAATGACAGGTAGCCTATGTCAAATTCAAAAATGACTGGATTACCAACAACATCGCCACCAGCTAATGAAACTGATGCGATTAGTTATGCTCAGTTAAAATAATAACTTACCCCATATTTTAAGAAATCTGGTGGACCAGTGACAGGCAACATAAACGTGAGAGACAAAAAAATAACTACGACATATGTTAGAGTTAGTCCTAATGATCTAGTAAATAAAGTGCATGTTGACAGTCTTTCTAGTGGTGTAAAAGGAACCAAAATCAATGTTGGGTATATTCCAACAATTTTTAAGGAAACTGACAATTGAGTTGGGTTTAAGGCAAGCGCATCAGCATATTATCCTGAAAATTACCCTTATTACGCTTTCTCTGATAGACACGAATGGACGACCAACGGAGAAGTTTGAAAATTTTTGGATTAAAATTAAATGTCCTACTGCAGTTTCTATTTGGCAATTTCATTTGCGTGGTCGATTAAACTCTAGCGTTGGTCGAATTTATAATTGGCTATTGGAAGAATCAAACGATGATATTGACTGGGTAATATTATACAGCACAACAGACATTTATATTTCAACAACTCAATATTTTACGATTCCGACAGAAAATACTGTCAACTAGTACTTATATTTTCAAGTTCATATTTTCGCTGCTGAACGTCCATTTCCAGGACTGACATCATTTCAAATATATGCACTAGATGATCAAATTTAATCTAGTGCTATAAAATAATGTCAGAACCACCAATTATAACCGTTGCGACAGAATTTTATTATAATATTTTTAACCCTAAAATAGATGTTGGGAACCAATCACTATCAGCACGTATAATAAATACGAAGAAAAATTTTACAACTACAATGATAAATTCTCCATTGTCAGAAGAAGAAAAATGTTTTATTCTTGTTATGTATATGAGAGGACCACAACTGTTGAAAGCAAGAGAAAACTTTGATATTATAAGAAGTTCCTGTCATCCTGATGATGGTCTAGAAGAATAAAAACAAGTTAAAATTGTATTTAAAAAAATATTGATCGAGCTTGACTTTAAAAAATATAGATTTGATAATAAAATCGGATTTAATAAAAGCACGAGCGCATGGCGGAATAGCGTGGGAAGAAAGACGAATCAACGAAAATCATAGTCGTCTTGACAAGCTAGCGGAATCTAACATAATAGGAGTAAAAAGAAACAGAAAGTTATATAATAGTTTTTTGAAACGAGGTATTTTTAAATATCTCGGTATGTACTACCACGACAAGGAAACTCTAGTTAAAATTGTTACCATAACACCAGATGCTGAGTTAATTGTTAAAGCGTACTCGAACGCAATTCTACGAATGATACGTAAAAAACCCAGAATTTGATCCAATTATTGTTAATAAATCTCTAGCGATAATCAATTATTTTGATAATAAAATTAGTTATCTCGACGATTATGAGCGAGGCAGGTTTTTTTGAGGAGGTCAATCGAACAACATTTGATGTAAAGTTTAATTCTTATTACGACCTAGGTGATGAACATGATGTTCCACTTCCATCACTCCAACGCTCTAAATAATTATCATTGCGAAATTATTACAGTGAAGTCGAGAAAATGTTCACAAAACAACACGAAAAATTATGGCTTACAGTAAATACTTTTGCTCAAATTACCTTACTTGAACGAGAATCACTCCAAAAATTAAATGCTGATAAATTTCGTAGTCGCATATGCAATTATCAGACAATATCTTGTCCTCAAAAATTTTACTTTGAATCAAATAAGCTTGGCATTTGGGTTTATTGATGAAACAGAAAGACAATACGGCAATTTGGTGAATGAAACAGATTTTTATGAACGTGAAGTAGAAAACACGTTTGATTCCTACAGTTGGTTAAAGAAAGATGCGGTACTAACAGATGAACGATATAAGAATACTTCGTCAGATGTTTATGACAAGTACAGAGATTTTATAGCTGATCCTAAGAATAATAAGTTTCGTGAGTTTCTTGATTCGATTGTTGGCGATACCGTTTTTGATATTGTATAAAACTGTAAACAAATATTGTATAATGAAAAAACAAATCATCGATTTCAATCATATTTCATAAGAAATTCCAAAACAAGATGTTGACTCTCTAATACAATATTACAAATTTTATCATATAAACCTTTGGTGTGTAAAACAATGTTATAAGTATTACAGTAGAATACTTCGAATAATATCATATTTGCCACTGCTGATAACCAGCTCTGGTATAATTTCAAGTGGAGCATCATTAAACCCGTTTTTATTAATAATATCTGCTGTTGGTGTTTCTCTTTCAACGGCGTGTAAAAAAATTGTGCCTAGACTTGAGACTAAAAAAATGTTTGTAAGATAGCAAGTATCACTTAGAAAAAATTACTTGATCAGATACGATCTTATTTGCAAGGTGTAAAATATGATATGGACAATTTAATATGCGAGTTTCGTATTATTGACAGTATGTTAACGGATATCCTACCAATGAGAGTCAGCAGGTATGAAAAAGATTATCATAAAATACGGTTACAACAGTAGTAAATGTTTAGAAATATCATTATCAACCATGCTGTCAATAAATGTCATTGGATCATCTGCCCAACCTACTATTCTCTCATCATTTTCAGTTGTGAATAACCACACTGATCCATATTTGACTGATAAATGATGACCAACATTTTTATAGTCGCTTATTATTTTAGGTGCTATTTGGGCGGGGGGTGGAGGTTTCTGGTCTAGAATCCTCTTTTGGTTTAGAAATTAAAATTAGGGAGGGGGGATGGGGGTTTCTGGTCTAGGATCCTCTTTTGGTTTAGGATCCTCATCTTCTCTTACTACTTTTGTTTTCTAAAAAAATTATATTCATGTAAAGAATGTTTGTTAAAACAGTGAACTTCTTCAAGCAGTATCATGCATCCAGTATCTCCAGTATCTTATATCAAAGCGCTTTAATTGCTTATTATTATATAATATTTTACGAAATACGCTTTATCAAACTGTGCATAACTCTAACAAATAAAGTCAAACATAAAACAGTTTTCTTTTCAGTTTTCCGACTTCATTTACTAATACTGGAAACACGCAGAGGCAGCCTCCTCCGTGATATTTACAGGCAGTTATATTTTTTATTTTAAAAAATCAGAACTTTGCATAATTTGTTCTGACAAATTTGCTTGACATATAAAACTAAGTAACGATTTATTTTATTAAAGATTCTTATGAATATCTTTCCGCTTGTATATCTGCTGATGGATTCTTTCTACCTCCATTTTTTATGCCTGCCTCGTGGTATTTTCATGGCCGGTTGAATCCCTGATGATGTTTCTCTTAGAATCTTATGTATTGAGACACATGATTCGATATTCATTTGGAACAGACCTTTAAAATTCAACATTTGGCATGTTATGAGAATGTATTATTAGAAAGAAGAACAGCAGTAAGAGTCAGATGTATGTTTTCCCTTTTCAGCGCCGTAACAAATACGGCGCACCTTTCTATATGTTCAAATGATTAACATAAACCACTGAGCTTGTTTTTATAAATATTCGATGTGTTCCCATTTGTCTTTAAAATTTATTGATCATTGTGGAAAACAGAGGTTCAAATAGTGTTCAGAAATAATTCTAACTATTTGGACTAATAGGAGTTCGCATAGCTTTGCGTCTACATGAGATTTATCTTGTTCATACTTACTAGGTTAACATTTTTGATCCTTACACAGGACAAATATGATGTTTTTGCCACTAGCGTAAATCGTAGTTTTCATCCAAGGGTCACTGAATGGTGTATGTGTGTGAGGGGGAGTGGATAATGTTCAATTTTGGCGAAGGGGGGAGGGACAATATTTAAGTGAGTTGGGGTTTCAAAAGGTCACAGTTTCAACGGCTAAAAGCTTCAACGCCACTAACACGTTGAAAATTAAAGTCTTACGAGAATGCCTTTCAACAGCGGGGACATGTTCTCACAAGCGAATGGTCATTTTCTTCAATGTTGAATCGTGTTACGGGACACATTGTCAGTTTAGTACACCATTCTTCCGCACTCTGGCTGCACCAATACATTGTCTTCTTTTCTTTCAGTCCGAGGTATTGTAATTAACTGATCCATACTGGTATATTGCAGGAGCGCTCGTGTACGACTGTATGTTTGTATGTATGTATGTATGTATGTATGTATGTATGTATGTATGCTTATTTATATGAGTGGGGACCCCGAGTGACCGAGTGGTCTAAAGCGCTCACCGGTACGGATCACTGCCATTTCACCTCTGTCTACGTGGCTTCGAGTCGCAGGCTCGGCTAACGTGGGTACGCGAGAAAGCTTGCCAGCAGCTTCTCGTAAGTCGGTGATTCTTTCCATGGTTTTCCAGGGTTCTCCCTCCACCAGTTATACTGGCCGCCATGTATCTTGTGCTGAAAATGGCGTTAAACCCTACAACAACAACAACAACAACAACAACAACATGTATATGAGTGTTTGGAATAGAGTATGGAAAGCCATCGCCGCCATAAATATACCAAAATATTTAAACAATAAGATTAATGCTGAAAGAAAATAAACGAGACAAAAGCAAAACAGACAAATGTCAACAGAAACAAACAACAATCAAACGAAGTAAATGGTATTTACATAAAAAAAACCTAACACAAGTTGGTTAAGCTAACATAAAATGATAAAAAGTAATAACAGAAATGTCAATAAAAGCTCCTCATACGTATACAACACCCATTCGCAAACACTAATGAGAAAAAGTAACGAAACACGATAGTCCAGTGATCAACTTTGTCGAAAGAAAAGAGGGCACCCTTGTAATGTAAGGCGGATTACGGCTAAGAGCGCAAAATGTTCCAAAATGGCACGTGTTGTAGGAGAACAGGAGTTAACTAACGCTATAAGGATTCTCAATGAAGCGGCAGATTTGTTATCACGAGGAAGGCAGACACCGACCATTTCGATGTCCCCAGTGCCATCGTCAAGATCGTCTCTGCCGACGACTGTAATATGCCTCGTGCGCCTGTCAGGATCGACACACCAATAGTACCTGTTTACTTTGAATGCCTGGAAATTATAAACAGGTACACACATTTTGAAATTTATAAACAGGTACACATATTTTATCCTCGTGTGTGGAGGAATCGGGTTACAATACAAATGAAGAAAAAAGTTTATATTCATAGTGTAAAAATGTAGAATATATTCAGGTCGAAATATACAGAGATCGAAGACTTTAAAAAATCTTCACTGACTCAGAGGGTTATATGTTCATCCACTATTGTGAGATGGGAATTTGTTGTAAAAATAAGGTTAGTAAGCAGAGCCATAATTCCATAAACTGACTCATCGTTTTACGAATGGGATGTGTTTTATAATTTTGGCGGAGACGGCGTTCCACAGAATGCTTGGTTGGTCATTGTGAACAATATTGAAATTTTGTTTCAATTCAAATTTGGATACAGTATTAAAGTATTATGTAGTTTAAATGCAGATATGCTTGCAATTCCTGTTTTGTCTGTCTATCCTGCATAATCAGAAAATGTCTTATCGTTGTAAACATGTTAAAGATTGTATTAAAATGTTTGAAACTTTCATATCTTGTACATCAGTTCTTGCATTCAAATGCAAAGATAATATGAATGAACACTAATAAATCTGAAATGAACAGTACTAATTAAAACATATAGTATTAAATAAAATAAAAATAAACAAGCCAACGAAGCAGCGCTATTTGACATCGACGAAAACTACAGTACATGTACAAAGACGGCAAATGTTTGCTCGATGGATGGTGTGTAGGGAGG